>MNCI01035702.1:0-15643 GCA_015680685.1 Gnetum montanum
ACACCCAATGGTTTGGATATGACTAGGTCCTAATATTTCTGAAATACATGGATCCAACCTTTCCATTTATTAATTCTCGCTATGATCAAAAGTTTAGTTATGGGGGATATCCCCCATTCTAACAAACAGAATTAATAAATCTTTTTCCTTTTCTTTAATTTTACAATTTTTTGTTTTCCAATTTTTCATCTTTCAATTTGTTGTTTTATCTTTTTATTTATTATTTTGTCATTTTATCTTTTTATGAGTAATCTCATCTATGAATAAAACACTCATGTGTCCAGTTGGTTGAGGTGTTGTTCTTTGCTATCAAGTCTCAAGTGACTAATTATTTGGACAATGAGCACACAACATCCACCCACCCATTCTATTAATAAGAGGTTCTACTCTAGGTCCAATGATATTCTTGACATCATTACAACTTAAAGTAACTTTGTGTTCATTATGTCCAGAGCAAAGAATGATGGACTAAGAAGGAATAGCCAGGGTGTGACATCAAGGGGACTTGTGGATTCTCTTTGGTGACATCTGTAGAAGGTACCATGCAACCTAGCTGTACTAAGATCCTTGTGGATCTAAAGAAAAATGGAAGTAAGAGTAATCAAGGCACTCACTCAAGAAAACCAATGCTATTCTAGGGGGTTCCACTAAAAAGACATGCATCCATGCCTGAAGGTAGGTGACTTCTCTGGATTAAGCATGAGAGAGAGAGAGCAAGAAGAGTGTGCCAAAGCAGCCACACAAAAAGAAAAAGAAAAGATCAAGATCAAACTACCGCAAAGCAATTCCAAATCACTCCTCCCTTGAATAAAACGCCAACTGATTGTACGCCTTGTTGTCATGGTACTCTTATGGTTGTCCATCATGGGATGAAACAATGCGATGTCACTGATCAGAGGAATGGACTTGGTCTTGATTTTGAAGCGATGGGCGAATGACACATTAATCATGTTCTACACTCAAGATTCATTGTGCCTTGGGTTAGTTACCTCATATCCCAATCTCTATAACCCCTTCTACAATTCGTCTCATCTCATTGTTCATGTATTTGTGACTCGTGTCTTGTGTAGCATTGAATACATACCTCATCACAGTGGTATCTACATGTGTGTGTTTTGTGGAAGGGGTGTGGATTACATTTAACCCTTCTAGTGCTTACGGACATTTTAAGGTGCGGTTACATAAGGGCATTATAGGTAGGAACCTACTTTGGGGAGGACCCACTTGCGTGACTTTTGTAATTTGTATTGTTGCACACCACCACATCATTTTATACCCTCCAAGTACTTCATTGCCAAATCTATTCTTTCCCTTGTCATCAATTTATCAAACGTTCCTCAAAACCATTACATGTTCTTTTATGTGTCACCTAAACAAATTAGATCTAACATTAAACTTTTAGGGCAACTTCCTTGAAAAAATTTCTAACTCTAAAATTACACTAAGTAAAGAATTCAACATTTATTAAAGGCAATGAGTAAGGTATGAAATAATTAAACTTCTTTCAATAACCTTACTAACAATTGATCTTTGTGTGATTATAGATGGCCCCTAAAAGAGGACAACAAGGAGGACCTTCTCAAGGTGCAACTGAACACCTAGGGGGAGGCAGGGGCCAAGGACCTCATGTAGAACATGCAGAGCAGGAGGTACAATCATTCAGCATCCATCAGGGAACTCCTGTCACTACACAATCTGGCCAAGAAAAAGGTGGAGAGGTCAAGGCCCGAGCCTATAAATACACAATGGGACACACAGGAAAGAGGAGGTCAGTTAGTGTTAGAATAAGAATCATTTTGTTCATTTTTAGTTCCTTTCAACTCTTTCCCCAATGCATGCCCACAACATGATGATTGTAATTGTACAGAACCTTTATTCGAGTGTGACGTACTTGGACACGCACATTATCGGCAATAAAGATCGAAATTACTTCATCATTGCAGCATTCAGTTAGTTTTAATTGCTTACTGTTATTGCTATTTATCGTTTTCTTAATTAATATTTCTCTACCCTCATTTCCTATCCCTGTTATTATACGCGGAATGAGTACGACTTAATCACGAGTATTTAAGTGTGACTACCTAGTATCCTAGTAGCATACCTAGGACATGTGCTTGGTAATCCCAGTGGTAGTACACGAGGTCTAAGATGTGTACGGATGATTAAGGATAGATTCTCATCACACGTAAACTAGCTTAGACTCTCTTCACCCTTTCCCTCTTAGCCTAATTAAAGTTATTTTCCATTGCCTCTAAGAGTAGCACTAGCTTTGGATCACATCATACACCTCACTCTGGACTAAACCATACGTGACAAAGCAAATACTAGTCCAGGTGGGAAAACAACGAATTGTGATCAACGAGTAACTATCTAGATACCACAACTAGTCTGTTTGCAGAGTTCGACCAAATCATGCATGAACGCTCGTATTCGTATGGTTGAGTGTAGGGGTACCTCGCCACTCATCAATTTTCCATTAAAATGTAAAACAATTTCATTTACCCATAAAGCAATTTTCTTTATATGTAAATGAATTTTGCTATTAATCAATTTTAAATTTGTTTTTTATCTAATCAATTTCACTTAATTAAAAATACAAATTTGTCTATAGTTGCAAAATCAAAGATGTAATACTATAAGTTACAATGTGATGGATTGAAAAGCTTTTCTTTGCCTTTATAACTTTTGATAAATTTGTCTTTTTAAGTTTGAATGAAATTGATCAAAGTAAACAACAAAATTGAATTGTATTTTAAGAAAAATTCAAATTAACTAGGAGCCAAATTGGATTAAAGTTAAGGGAAATTGTTTTACACTT
Organism: Gnetum montanum; assembly: GCA_015680685.1. NCBI lineage: Eukaryota > Viridiplantae > Streptophyta > Gnetopsida > Gnetales > Gnetaceae > Gnetum > Gnetum montanum. The sequence continues at coordinate 2,819 of MNCI01035702.1, forward strand.
GAGCAAAATTGCTTTACACTTTACTCAAATTGTTATAACCAATAGCAAATAACAATAAAATTTATTAGGAAAATAACCATATCCATTATTTTGTAAGCAATTATCAAAAAAATAAAATCAATTAAATAATAAGGTATTAGCCTAATGGTAAGACTCTTTTGGAAACTCCAAATTATAGGTTCTTATGGGTAGTAGTGAGTTTTTAAGTTCTAATTTGAGTATATACCTTGGAGGTAAATATTATTAAAAAAATATTTACCCCAAATACAATCATTTAGAGTAATGGTAAGGTGCTCATTTCTCAAGTCAAAGACCTGGGTATGAACATAGGCAAGTAGCTTTCACTCATCTACCAACCCTTTCAAGACCCTACTTAACAAAATGACTATGGCTTGAGAGTGACAATCTTGGGATGTAAATATTATCAAAAAAAATTTATTTCAAGCTCAACCACCCCCACTCCTATAACCCCTATAACCAGAAAAAGAAAAGAAGAGAAACCATAGCTTATCTAGTTAGCTCAAACAGTTTGGACCGTGCTAGCTTAGAAGCATGTTCCAACCATAAATATAGATAATACAATTAAATATTCTCTTAAATAAAAGAGTTACAATCAAGAGTTTTTTCTTTTCTCTTGACTCTTGATTTCTCACTATTGCTCATCATAGAGAGCCTTAAATGTTAGCAAAATAAAGCACATTTTTTCCATTAGCTCTTGATATTTATAGAATAATGCACTGCTACATCACTATCACATCTTCAGTATCCCACCGAATGTAGAATCAAATGCGCACCATTCCTACATCATATACTTGAATTTTTACATTTTATACTACGAGTATTTATAGACTTACAACACTGTTCATCAAAGCTATCGCAAATCTGCTATTCCATCAAATTCAGTATTCCTCCACGACATGCAACTTTCAACTCCATATTCATGGAAATATTCATTTTAATTTCAAAATCATATAGATTCACCAAGCACCACAACTCGGATATTCCAGCAAATGTAGCCTTTTCACATAAGATTAACTTTCAACTCCATACTCGTTAATATTTCAAACTCATACTCAATCACTAGCAACCGCCAATTTTGCAGTTTTTGTATTCCAAATATATTTTACTTCTCAAATAAGCATGCCTCATTCAATTTAAATTTCATTCAGCACATGACAGATTTAGTGCATCTATTTACCTGTTAGGGAACCAACTTGCTCCTAATTTGTGCGCAGTTCTAATTTACATAATTATGTGCTTGCTGTATACAATAGTTCCGAACTCCAGAGTCCAGGAAAAGATTGGAAATTTAATGTGTGTTGAAAGCTCCTTACCGTGTAAAACCGACTTAAAGCTTTCATAAAATACCTGATGCTCTGTCCGAACTTTAACGTTTACAAACCATACAGCTCTTTTGATTCCCAAATTTAACTCCTTCACTAGCTCGTGTAGGATACCTGTGGGCCCTGATATCTCGTTACGCTGCAGTGTCTTCTGCAAAGGATAAATACCATGAAAACGTTCTGTCCTGTCATCTACCATGCATTCAAAATTTAGTATACAATTTACTGGACCAAAATTTTCGACTAAAAACAATATGGGGTAAAAATATTCGCAACTGTTTCAGGGACTGCAACCACATCAGAACTAACTAGAAAAACTTGATACGTTACATTCATCACATGAGGAAATCAAAGGGTCGGTCCAATATCACTTACATGTTTCTAAAATATTAACAGCTTAAATAATCCAATATTACGTAATGGACGCTTTAACAGACCATCTAAAAGGCCATCCTGCATTAACATTTGCAGTTTTAACTCGAGCATTAAGATACAGTAAGCATTTCCTATGCTCTGCCGTTTCAGCAATATGCTGCCACACACATTTGGTCTTGTAAAACAGAACGACAGCCTGTTCCCCAGTACCTTCAAGTCTCTTCAACAGCCCAGCAATTTTTGAAATTTTTTCCAGGATGCAACGAAAACTTTCACCGGGATACTTTTACCTGATGCTGCAAACCAGCACGTAAACGCTTCCTGCTCTGCATACCTTCATATTAACCATCCACTGAACTGATTAACGAACGTGGCAAGCTCCTTTGGGCATATCTACATAATTAAGAAAACTGAAGCTGCTAATTAGAGCCTACAAAAGAAAACTCAGTCCTTTCCCTGATCTTCATTTGCCACAGGGGTCAGAGGGGGGAATGAAGACACTGATTGCAGTATTATCTTTCTGCCACTTCTGAGGCCTGGAGAAGAAGACAAGAATTCCTTGTTCATCTCTTTTCCAAAACAACCGTGCGGTGGAGATACACGTTTCTGATTGGGAGAGCTGGCCTTGAACACTCTTGGGGGAGAACATGTAGTTTTCAAAATTTCTGGGGTATCATCTTCTGCCGTGGCTGATGATTCAACGGGCGGCATATCCACATCTCCTGAACCACCACCACTTTTAGATGCTGCATTGTAGCCTAGTCTGGTCAGCGAAGGTGTGGAAGGAGTCACATGTCCACTCATGGGACTCTGCCAGCGGTTGCTGTCCGTGAGACAAAGAGGGGTACGTAGTGTTGGATTCTGGAAAAGTGGCGACGTATTTCCATTACTATTGTGAAGAGGAGCTAATGATCGGACTCTCAGACATGGAATATCAGTCTTTTGCCCACTCGTCAGAGATGCCTCTTTCCCATCTGCACTTGCTGCTCTCAAAGGAAGGGGGTGATGAAGCATTGGTGTCACTGAGCTTATATCACTGGATCCATCCCATTTAGGGCAAACTTGGTCGGATTTTTCCATTTTTGGAGTGAATATTGATGGTGCTGAGCACCTAGATCCGAGCTGACTGAAAGTACCCAAAGCCGGATTCTTTTGCTGCCCCTTGATAGGCCGCAGGGCCCTCCCAGGTGACTTGGGAGGCTTTGCACATGACTGGGATGCCGATGACTCCACATCTTCTGAAACGGAAGGCTTCTTGACAGAGGGTTTTGTTTTTACCATTGATCTACCCTGACTATACAACGAAAGAACTAAAATGAGATTATCTCTTACAAAGCAACAGATTGGTTAGTTTCAAGCCCATAAAATGAAGGAATAAACAACATAAAGCATTCAATTACAAAAGACACAACGCATCAGAACAGAAAACAAAAGATAGACAGGCGTTCACCTGAACTAAAGAAAAGTGTTCACAGAGCATATGGCCGCCACAAATGAAAATCAAAATTTGAAGAAAAAAAGATGCAATTGAATACCAGTATGCCACCAAACAGCATTTCGTACCAACGGAACTTTAATTTGCATTAGTGAACAACAAAGGAAGCTGAGACTACCTTTAACTGAGGGTGCAAAAAAATCCTATTCCATTTGAATGATACATAGACATTCTAGGCCAGTGTCATTTAAGTTCTAAAATTTTAAACCAGAGACTTTACATTCATGAGACATAATTGTTGTTACAGGCAACGAATTCAAAAGTTTGATTGATTACTTGTGACAAGCAAGAAAAGGTAGTTTTGAAATAAAAACGACAAAACCAACGTATTAGAGCCCAATCACCAATATCTAGTTGACAAACAAATCTTCTCAAGTCTACCTTAAATTCCATCATTCACATCCTCACGTACTTTCAAGTTTTCTTGTTAACGGGGGACAGCATAAAATCCTATCTTAAAGTTAGGGTATCCTCTTGTCAGGAGTCGCTCATAATCAGAACCACGAGGAAATCAGAACACCATACGAAGCAAAAAAACATGATCTGTCATAAAGCAGCCATGATATGACGGTAATGGAGTATGTCCTGGTCATGAACATATGTTGTTACCATATGTTTCAAGGGGATGCCATTAAAGGCAGACAATGTCTGTTAAAGTGACGATATGTTAGTTGAAACAAAAAAATTGGATGCAAAGAGAAGCACCGTCTGCATCTTTAAAAAGGCGCCTAACTGACTGAAAAAGGAAAGCAGCAACACTATCTGCTTAACCGACTCTTTCAAATAAAGGATATAGAATTTCAAGCACGATAATGCGGATCAAACCATTGCTTTATAATCAGATGCAAAAAAAATTGGAAACAAAACTATTTTACGGAATACCACAAGCAATAACTTTTCTTGCAGTTAGACGCACAAAGAATTGTATTCCTTGATAAATTTTACTATGTAACAAGATATTTTATAGGCTGGAAGATGAGGAAAACCTGCCGTTAGAAAGAGGAATACCTTAAAGACTGCACTGACGGTGTTATAGGTGTGAGATCATTGGCATGTTGTTGATCTAATGACAAATTATCAGTTGCAGAATCGTGCAATTCAACCTTCTCTTCGGAGGACTCCCTCTCACCGGCCTCGGGATGTGCCTTTTCTCCAGTATCATCATACCCACCTGTGAAAAAAAATTAGTGATATAGGGTGATTATAGACAATCAAAAACCCGAAACTCATAACTCAAGCTGGTGCTAGACCTTCTTTCTTTCCAAATCCGTTCATGCAACCTTCACATCTGCAGCCATCAGAACAGGCAACACCTGCCTGAAAAGCATATTTAATGCAAAAGTAAGATACATGTATGTCCTGTCTTAAGATACAAGTACATAAATTCTACGAATCACACCTGAAAGCATTCGCAATATTTTTTATTGCATAGAGATTTCTTGCAGTTGCAACCTTTTTTGTGCCTTGCTGTTGATGGAGTCTCCCCAACTTCATCCTAAACAATCAACATTAATGACACTAATTATCCTCTATAATTTGCATCCAAAGACATAAAATGAAGCATTTTGCTGCACTCCAAAAAATTCTATTATAAAGTGGATCCTGTTTGACTGTTTAAACTTTAAAATAATAAAGACCAATTTAATATTTTAAAATAATACTCAACAGATCTCTTACCCCAGTGTTTGGAGGAGAATCTGTATCACATATAATCTTAGGAGCAAATGCAAGGGGGTTACGTGACTCAATCTGTTGACGAGTGCTAAGAACCAAGTCTTCATACTCTGGCTTGTTATGACAGTCATGGCATGTGCAAGGTTCAACACAATACACCCCAGCTGCAAAACACTCGCAGTATCTGTAAAAAAATTGCGAACAGACAAAATGAGATATGATATTGGCCTTAGAGAAAATGAGGACTACAAAGCTCATTTGCTTTATACACAAAAAATGCAACTAAAAAATAATAGCTGGGAATCCATAAACATTACAGTTTGAGGCATTTTGATTTCTTGCAGTGACATCTCTTGCACCCTTCTTTATCTCCACCAGCAGCTGATTTTCTTCTGGGAATAAAATCAGGGGAACAAAATTAGTAGTCAAACTCCTATAGGTTATAAAATTCCAAGCCATATAGCTTCTTTTAATACCTCTTTTTCCTCGGACTTCCTTGACTGCCCTGACTAGCCTCATCACTTGCACTGACTGAAGCTTGTCTTGAAAAATCCTGTGATAATGGCCTTTTCTTTCCCTGCGGACTCAAATTACCCTCCTCAGGTTTCAGAGGCAACCTTCCTTGAATCGGCTTTACACCAACTGACAGTGACCGCATGGAGTTAGTGGTCTTAGACACGCTAATCTGAGTGGCAGAAGGTTGCATCTCTTGTTGATCTCCTCTACCCTTTTCAAGTAAAGATAACATCATTCCAGAGGAACCAGTTGGGTTTGATCCTGCCAATAGCGTTCCACCTGAACTAACGGGAGGTTGAGAGCTTCCAACAACATCAGATGGATTTTCCTTACTTCTAGTCAATGGCAACAACCCTTGCACGCTAACAGGACCTTTTCCTGAAGCCAAAATACTTGGAACAGGATTCATGGACATTGTAGAAGCAAGGCTATTTAAATGCAGACCAATGCGTGAAGGCATACAACTTGTAACCGATGTGGATCCACTGCTGGGAGCATTTAAAGACTTCAAGGAACGGCTCATCAATTTGTTTTGAGATTCTGTGGCCTCAAAATCTAGGCAACGTCTACGTACAGCACCTCGCTGGATTTGACCACAAGGCTGCAAATGGAACAAGATAATTCATCTATTACATTAGTGTGAAGCATGAAACAACAACACTGGTGTTATACATGTTAGGAACATCCATACAGGTGCCTCGGACATGTTACTGGTAAATTATACCGGTCTGGCAGAAAAAACTGACAATAGCGTTTGCCAAAATAAACAATCTCATGTATAAACCAAAATCACCCATATTCTTCCTCCACTATGTTTTGCATGGTGCGTGTTATTTGATTTCAACAATTAAAGAATCGACTTTGGAATGTAAATCATAGAAATTGCAATCTGGTTATGTAGCTAATACTAATATCAAGAACAATCATCCATAAACTATAAGCAGTTAGAACATTACGTACAAATTGAAATCAAGTGACATCAATGCATTCACATCGCATGCATATTTCTACTGTACAATAGATCCAGAGGGGCTATCGATATAATAAAACTTCAGTTTCAGTTTCAATTACACTGCTCTATCATACAATGTTTTTCCTTTTTCCTAACCTTTTTCAGCCTCTAGAATTTTTTAGCAGATTCACCATAATGCTAAGGCTTTAACAGATATAGACAGGTGGGTAGATATTTTAATTAAAGAAAAATTCAATAGCTTGAACAACTGGGAAGATTGGCGGGCTAAAGTTTCACTTCACAACTGGGAACCGTCCTCTTAAGTACCCTTTTGATAGCTTGACCCACTGGGACTCGAAACAAATAATGCTTTGTAAGGTTAGACACACCTCACCGCAAAGGGAACATCGTTTCCAGGTACAAGAATGTCATATTATTGCAAGCCCAGCAACATTTATTCCGTCTCTTCTATTCATGACCACATGTTATAGAATCAGAGATTTGTTAAAGAGGTATTTCATACATGGCGATATCAATCAACAATCCAACATAACGATATTAGCAAACAATTAACTTGCAGCAAACCAAAAGCATGGGAACTACTATCACAACACATCTTCTGCTTGCCAAATGTGTATTAAACCAACCGAAAATTGCTGAAGAATTTAGCGACGATGAAGGTTGAATACTATGATTAGATAACAACATCATTACTAACACGTGAATTAGCTTTATAATTGAAACTGAACAAAAGCATTTAAAATACTGGGTATAGATTTTCTGAAAAACCATTTAAAAGTACGAGACAAATGGTACACTCCATAACAACAATACTCCATGATATTCTAAAAGTTACTTACTACACTTGCAATATAAAAGAAATTTACGTAAATAAAACTTAAAGACTCTAACTAACTTTTCAAATTGTATGGCAATAAAAAGTCGTGGATTTTCAGAAACTACCTTGCAGGCAAACGATGCTTGGTGTTCAGTTGGTCTGGTCTGTTCATTATCAACCTTTCTTGGGATATCGCTACATCCATGTTGATCTTGGAAAGAGTCATGAAGAGGTTGTGGTGTAGTATCAATATCATTTGATTGACTGGTTACCTCATACTGGTTTTTGAGATCTTTCAAGCCTTGCTGAATTAAAGCACCTGAGTGTTCCACTGATGAAACGTTCTGCCAAGCAGAGGGATTGCACGCTGAGTCCTTTGATAAAACAGATGCAAAAGAACTAACTTTCTGACTTACAAAATCCTGAGCATGAGCAGAACTTGCCTTCAAACTTTTGTCTTTGTTGTTAAAATTGGGTGCATTACCATCAGAGTCAATACCGGAAGAGGCAGCTCCAAAATCTTTGCTAATAGCTTGTTCAGCATTTATTTGTTCTGTACCATCTAAGAAACTTATGCTTTCGGGTACTATTTGTATTGATCCATCAGTTTCAGTGACTTCGTATGAAGAACGTGCAAATTCCTCAGATGTCTTGGAATCTGAATCCAAATCCATTCTTTTAATTGTATTACAAAGAGCTGCATCTTGTGAACTATGTTGTTGCATCATCTCCAGAGGAAATATAGAATCGGCATTAACTTTGGACGTGGTGTCTCCATTGTTTTGTTCGTCTGCTGGATCTGACAAATATTGGGAGGGGCTACAACCAGAAAATGTGCCAACGCCCTTATCCTCCCCGATGGTTTTCTCTCCTGGAGAAGAATCAAAAGCTATCTCTTTTCCAGCATGATCAAGGGGATTTACTGTATTGGAACTTGACATGTTCATGTCCGAATTGTTGACTTTGTCACTCTCCATTCGTGGCATCTTGATTTCTTTATCTTCTATATCCCGTTGGGAAGGCCTGCAAGAGCAAAAAGCTGAAATTAATCTGGGGAATAGCTAAAATGACAATAAAATCCCTAATATGATAACATACCTTTTCATGAAGCTTGATTCTTTTGAACATGAAACTCGAGGTGATGTGAACACTGCTGGCGGAGGAGGGAAGTTCAACTCAGAGAAAGTCTGAGCAACATGTGCTGACTTGACTAGATTGATGGGAGAAAGGTTGTTCAAGTAATTGAAAAATGGCGAATCCTGAAACAATATAGTACTTCAATTAAAAGTATGATACAAACAATAAGAAAGAAGCATACTAATAGTAACAGATGCAACATGACCACTTAACAGCATATTTTATACATATTTATGTGTGATTCCCATTACCATTCACCTTATTAGTTACACTACCGGGACTAAAGTGTTGAATTGCTCTAAAAGATCCGTAAAATCTTTCAGTTTATATCTCATGTGAAACTTCGCCCAACATTTTTAAAAGTATAAACATTGTCCCCAAAATATTTATTTAAAAAAATTGTTTTAATAACATGGTTCTACATCATCAGCATAAATAAAAGGAACATCAGCAATTATTGCAGTTTTCAAATACTAATAGCTGGTTTTAAAACAGATATTAACAGCATTTGCGATATATGCGGCTTACAATGGTATGGCGGCAAATAGACCCAACAGCGCATAAGTACAAGCAAAGTTAAACTTCCTCAAATTTTAGCCGCAAACCAAACACTGTCCTGTTATCCAAGAAAATATTCTTTGATGAAGTAACGAGATGTCACTGTTTTCCAGGATTCAAGGATCCTTAACGGTGATGAAATCAAAAGAAGTGATGTGAGATCGCTTAGTTCTGCAGCAAAACAATTTCTAGCAACGGCATTTCCAGAGGCGGAGCTCATCGAGTTATTCGCGATCATTGATAACGGGATTCCAGCAACAAAACACCCTGCGTGTGATTCATCTAAGAGACTCCAGCTATTCGAATTCCTTTTGGCGCCTAAAACACCGCCTCCATCTCTAGCGGCAAGTAGTCCCTGTTACTGCGGAAACAAACCCGACGGCGAGAAACACAACGACGAAATACACGGAAGGGCCAACAAACGCGCATTTGATCCACCGAGAGCTAAAACATCTTGAAAGAAAATGAAGGCAAAACGTAGGAAGCTCTAAAAGCAGAAACGAAGCTCGGAACCGGAGGAAGAAAATGTCCGAAATCATTACACGTGCTAGGGTTTCCATTGTCCCAAGCTCAAGCGCGTATTCAAAGCAGCGCGATCCAAACAAACGAACAACAAAACGACAAATCACGCACACTATCTGGAGGAGCAAAGAAACCGAAAGCGCACCTGCGTAATCGGCGACTGAGCCTGCGCCAGGGCCATAATGGTGCGCTCGGGCGAATCGTCCATTTTCGCTCGCAAAAACAAGCGGCGAAAACCGGAAACGATCCAAAAAACAGCAACACAATGGCGGTCCGAGACGACGAAGAAGCAGCAGCAGTAGTAGTAGATGTTGCTGGCTTATAAATGCTGGCCTCGATCTGAAACGCATGGGCAGCTTTCACAGCAGCTCTACATTTTGTGCTTCGACTAAACTGAAAGTGCTGTGCTACTTCAGCAACAGAACGAAAATGGCGACGGTAGAGTGAAGTCGCTGAGTTGCAGATAATTGATTGAGGCAGCAGCGGCGGGAACAGCCCCAAGCCAAAGGCAAAGCAAAGTGACCATAATATATTATCTCACTGAAACAGAAGGCCCGTGGAAAGAAATAGCCAAGGGTAAAAGCTAAGTGCGTATGCTGGAAGCAAAAATAAACGGAGGAACTAGCGAAACAAAGGCTGCGAAAGCGCTAACTACGACAGAAAACGTCCACGTAATGAACTCTAAATGTAAGGTGGGAGGCGTGGCAGAATCTCGTTAACACGCGCCTGGCCTCACCGTTAGTCTCCTCCCAATCGGCGTGACTGTATTTATTATTATTATTATGATGATTGATTGGAAGCGCGGCCCTTTCCTTGAGAGCTTTGGTTTTATGCCTTTGTCGGACGGAATCCTTCCATGCTCAAGAGCTCTCTCTGCGCTGCGTTTTTCATCCCTCCTTGCTCGTTTTTTTCTGTGCTGCAATTCAAATGCCTGGTTTTGGAGGCAAAATGTTTTGCTTGGGAGCTGCGACCGGTCACATGAGCGCTGAGTAGGAGTGCCCGAAAGCTGTCTCTGATAGCGAAGCTTTCCATGGTCGGGGCGGTCGCAGTTTCTGGTTTACTTATCTACTGCAGCGACCTTGGCATGTTTCGATTTCTTCATTTTTTCTCCCTTTTTAATTAATTTTCCGGTTCCCGCCACTCGGTAACTTTTCGTTATCCAGGTGCTGAGGTGGACTCTAACGAGATTAAATAATGGCAGGGTAAGTGGGTTTACCGGGCCGCGATTCAACTCTCAATTCTTGTTCGTTTGTGTCTGTCTTCTGTGCGTGTTGACCTTTGCCCAAGGCTGTCCATGTTCCCACTAAACCTTTATATAATATGTTCCACCTTTATCTTCGCTGATTATTCGGTTGCCTTAGATTTTTGACGGTGTTTAGAACGTGGTGTACGGTGTACGCATTTGCGTTCGGTGACACGATCCCACGACCTCGTGTCATTATTTGGGTTTAACCATTTAAGGTAGCAGTAAAAACGTAGTTTCTTGTATTGTGACGGTTGATTGTAGTTAAAACATGTAAATATCGAGCTAGGTAGATCCACCGATGCCAAACATACTAGATGAGTGCATCCATGAAAGTCAAAATATGGGTATGGCTGATTGATGAGTGAGGTTGGTGCATCTTCAAAAATAAAATTGAAAATTTTATCATGTTTTTCTATAAATTCAAAAGGATTTATTAGAGTTTGTGTGGTTGGTTAGTTGTATCTACTTGTTCTTGCATTTATTTCGAGGGTGACTCAAGATTCATGAGTCCAAAGAGATTTTACATCTTGTGATTAAATCTAGAAATATTTATTAGAGCTTGTTCGATTACATGTATCTACTTGTTTTTACATTTATTTAGAAGTTCACTCAAGAGATTCATGAATCTAAATAGATTTTACATCTTGTGGTTAAATCTAGAAAAATTGAAAGAAAAATAGAAAAAATGAGTCTAGTGGCTCTAGCATTATTGATAGGTTTTTAATTATATATCATCTATCTACCTTTTAAGATGAAGATTTATTAAGGGACTCAAAGTCATGTTCTTGGAGTTAAACATGATTAAGTGGTTGATGTACCTGATAAGGATCATAAGAGATGACCCTCAACTTCTAATGACAATGGGAAGGGTAAGTAGCCATGAGTAGTGCAAGAAGTAAGATAACAAATGAGTTATCAACCTTCTTTGCTTAATTCAAGAGAAAGTTTATGCAAAAATAAAAGGATAGAATGTTTTTATTGTAAGAAATTATGTTATCTAAGCAGTTAGTGTTCTAAGCCAGCAAAAAAGTGGGTTGGGAGTGGGGGAGAGGGGAAGGGAGTGGAGGTTATGGAGGAGTACAGTATTGGATTCCAAACAAATATTAACTAGTTTAGCTGTGTATTTATAATATATATCTATAATTTGGCCAAGAGAATCTTATATATTTTACACATTAATAAGATCTCAAATTGATTCATTGAGAATTAATATTCATATTGAAAACTAAAATCAAAATGACTGTACATTATTCCATCGTGTTTTTTTTCCATTGCATTGTTCTCCATCATGGGATCTTACGTGACGCATGACATGGAGGACAACAAAATACACTCCCCCCTCCCCCATCACGCTAGACATATTAGCCTCTCAACCAAATAACGAGCAAAGAAAACTTAAAGTACATCATAAGCTTAATAATAAGTATACATCATAAACAAATATGGAAAGAAAAACCTTTCTGATTTTACGATTGTCTCCTAAGGTGTACAACCTTATAATTAATACTTTGAAAAAATAAGTGAAGAAAATTAATTGTTAGTAGAAAAGAAGGTCCCATCTCTAACAAAATTTACATCAATTTTCAACATCCATGCTTGAACTTAAAACAACAAAAGGATTTAATATAGAGAGTTGTGGCTTAATATCAATATTTGTATTAAAGCAATAAAGGGGTAGCACTTGTGGAAGATCTTTATCCCATTGCTTCTTATCAATCTTACATCAAGAATCTTTACCATTAATTAGTGGTAAGAGTTCACAACACCCAACTATACAAGTCACAAGCACGCGTACATGACCAAATTGTAATCCATGGATCGGATAATATTTATATATTAGTGTATTGAGGATAAGTTTGTGATCATTATCTTCCCACTAGAGTTACCAAAGCTCAAAGTGCATGGTTTAACTTTTAGTGAGGATATGTGATGAGACGCGGTTTTCACTAGGCCGCGATATCGCGTGTACGCGATATCGCGGCCGACGCGATATCGCATCCCATGCGATATCGCGTACGCGATATCGCGTCTTCTCCTGCGATATCGCGTACGCGATATCGCGTCGCGCCGCCATTTCTATAAATAAGAGGCGGCACTCCCTTCATTTCCCAATCCTGGCTAGTGTAGCGAAGCTCTGGCAGATTGATCACTCCAGAGTTAGAATTTTTC
>MNCI01035702.1:36416-116502 GCA_015680685.1 Gnetum montanum
CTTCGTATCGTTGTTTACATTCCGTCTACATACCGTTTACGATAACCCCAGCACTAGCCGTAGCTTACGCTCGGGGAAGTCCTTGTTTGATTTGCGTGCAAACCATACAAGGCACTCTGCCTTCGTTCCCTTTTCCAGCTTGTCCTCTAGCGAAGGCAGGGTCCGCTGTGGCTGCCCAACGATCCCTCGGTGTCTGTTTCCCTTCCAGCCTTACACCGACGATTTAAGTCAGTACATTAGGGAATGGGAACCTACTAAGAATGTTCAAGAAAATATATCAATGATTAGAGACATCTAATAAGGATTTGTATTACCTTGTTCTTTCTCTAATGTGTGCACCTAATGTAGATTTGAGAAGAACACTTACAAATTTAAGGGTTGATGACTCAAAAAGGATGGATTAGATCAATGTGTTGACCTAATTCTTAGTGATTCTCTTTGTGTCAAGGGGACAACATGAAGGAGATACAAATGTGTTAATATGAAAAAGAGAGAGAAATTAGAGGATCTAATATCTCTAGAGGGAGAGTAGTTGTTCTACAAAGAGGTAGTATCTTTGTAAAGGATATCCAAATTGCCAATTGCAAAGGATGCTAATTGTGCTTAGTAGAAGAGAGAGAGAGAGAGAGAGAGAGAGAGAGAGAGAGAGAGAGAGAGAGAGAGATAAACATGCTGATTAGATCTCTAATGATCTAGATGAAGGGAATGTTGATTAACCAAAAAGTCAACCTTTTTTTTCTTTAGGAGTATCCTCTTATTTATATGTCAAAAATGCCTAATATAGCATGTAGGAGTGATACATATCTTCTTAAAGGTTCTAGAAGGTTCTAAATAGGAGAATTGATGTGTAGTTTAGTTGATGTGAGAATTGATAGTAGACATTAAATGTAGAACTAACGCTAGATGTTGAAAAGTTGGCTAATGTTGAACATTGAAGATGTGATATGTTGTAAAAGTAAAGTTTGATGTTAGATGTCTAATGAATGGTAGGGTATCCCAACACTCCACCATACAAGTCACGAGTGCATGCACGCAACCAAATCATAATCCATGGATGGACAATGTAAGTATGCTAGGAGTTGATAATTGGTTTGTGATCATTGTCTTCCCACTTTGAGTTAGTGGAGTTCAAGTGTATTATTTAATTCTCACTAAGACATATGATATGTTGATGTTGTTGAACTTATAATACTCCTAGTTGCAAATATAATGAAATTGAGATTAAAATATAAGTCTAAGTAATAACAGGAATGTCAATCTAATCTAGCCTATGGTGATGACCATGCTATCCTAGCTTATGGTATGCATCTTGGGCTTATGTAATCATTACTAGGATTATTGATGAGCGGCAAGGTACCCCTACATCCAACCATATGAATCACGAGCGTTCACGTGTGACCTGGTCGAGTTTTGAAGACTGCAGGCACTTACGTACATAGAATTCTAACTAGAAAAACCTAAGTTTAGAATAGTCATTATCCTCTCAACCTCACTTGTGACATTCTCACATGATGGTTAAGTGAGACTGAGGCATATGATTTTTATGTGTTTTCTTCTTATCTTTAACGTCTAATTCTTCTAGCGTAGGGAATGAAAGACTACCTAATTTTACGATTGCTCTACTCTACTGCTTAACTATCCCTAGCATAAACAACCGATCCCATCCTCTATGCACATCCTGAGCATGTCCAAACCACTACTGGGTTGCTAGACATTAGGCGTCACTAGGTTGCCAAGTGTCAGATATATGTTCGAGATGGTCATGCTTATGGTTCTCATAAACTATAACAAGGACTGGAACTATAAAGTGATAATCATCATAAAAACTTCTAAAATTATTAAAATATTAAAACATTTTAATGCTTAAGTAGTTTAATCCAAATTCTACAAGGAATGTTCAAAAAGCTCATCTTTATTATTGGTCACGCCAATGGCTCAGGTACATTAGTGCTCGAATAAAGATCCATACACTATTCAAACTCCTACTACGGGTACTTGGGAAATATTCTAAATTTCATGGAGGAAAATTGTAAGATCTTTACTACAATTTGAATAAGAGATGCCATAAATGTGGCAGCTGCATGGATATTTATAGCAAGAAATGGACTCTACATCAATGAGGCCACATCAATGCTTGAAAAGATGTGTTGATGGGGTCACGTCGATGTAGCTGTGTTAACAAGGCTTCGTCGATGCGGCCTAGTTGACGCAGCGACTGAATGCTTCATCAATTATTAAGTGAGTTCACTACTGAGCAAATCCATTGAGACCACTATTGGATTACCAAATGATTACATTTAATGCTTGAAACTAGTCATACTCATTCCACCTTAGTAATAAACATGAAGAATAAAGTACTTTCAAAATGTAAAGAGCTAAGCTAAAGTAAATATGAAAATTAAGCTAGGTAAGAAATTATCTAAGTAAAACAAAAGAACTAAGTGGATGCTACAATGATGAAAAGCAATCTCAATCTTTATTGCCAGACATGAATTGTGTCAAAGTACAACCCACTTGAATAAAAGCTCCATACAACTACTCAACACCATATTGTGGGCATTCACTCTATCATTAACTATGAAAACAAACTACAAGAGTCTAGCTAAGGATGCAATGAATTTATTGTTGTTGGTGTGATCTTGTGTTAGTATTTACAGGGTTGCATAGCTCTCAATACATCACATCAATGATGATATAGGATGAGCTATGATATCATAGATGTGATATCATGCTTGTGAAAAAATTAGATTTATCATACCTCCATGATTGATTGGGAAATCATCCTCGAGTTAAAATAAAATGAGAATAGAGTCCATTACAAAATTAGAAGGTAGAATCAAACTTAACATGACTAACTTTATACATGACTTTGAATGCCACATTGTGGTTCAAGTGGTCGTTTTACAAAATTATCATGGATAGCATGATGGACACATTTAATAATAAAAAGACAAAACAAAACAAAATAAGATTTAATAGCTTGATGTAGCCTCTATGTTCTTGGTAGTGGTGGCTCCTCCATCGACTTCTTTCCCTTATTGTTAGGCTTCTAGAATTCATATTGGTTGAGGAGAGCTTGAAGCTTTTCTTCTTTTGAATAGGGATCATGTACCATCCATGCAACTTTAGCAATGTTGCATGGCATCAATACATCCCATGGACATGGTAGTTGTGGGAACATCTTATTAGCTTTTATATACCAAGTTACAAACTGCCTTCTTTCCTCTTCAAAGGCCTTGGACACATTTCTTAGTTGTTGATAATTTGTCATTTGACATGCTAGGTTTGTTGCAAAATCTTTCTATCCTTGGTAGCTAGTATTAATAATTTCTAACTCAAAGTTTGCTTTATGTAACTTCTGTTGGACATCCTTTTGATCTACAAACTCTCTTTCATACATTGCATAGATTATCGTTACCTATTGCTCAAGCTCATTTCTAGGTCTTCCCGTTGTCAACATGGCTAGATTAGCATACTAGAGGTTTGCTAATCCCATGTACTCTATTAGATCTTCTATTTGTAGGTCTTTATTCACTTTAGTTTGGTGGACATGGTTAAGGCTATCTAGAATGAGCTACTAATTTGATGTTTGAGCTATGATCAAATTGATTTTAGGCTTTGCCATTTGGATATCCTTCTCATTAATCTTCTTATACATTCCCACCTAGTCTGATGTGAATATCAAATATGCCAAAGTAACATCTCTTCATTGATGGGATCTTTCCCTAGAGTTTTGGCATGTTAGGGAGTGTTTTGGGTTATTTTGATGACTTTAGGGTGTTCCAGAGGCTATGTGGACATTTTTGGAGGTGTCTAGAGGTTCCTGGCCTCAAAATAAGCATGTTTGTATTTTGGCCTTACAGAAAAGACATCCCATCTATGTTGCAAACATCTTTGCTGAGAAGTTCCACATGATTTGAAGACGTCTACTTTGAGACCTCTACACTTATGAAAGATGTCTACTATTTCTTGTAGACGTCTCCTATGGATTTTAATGGACATTAAATTAAATGATAAATTAGAGTGAAGATGAAGAGATGTGTGAAAAAGATATAAATAGACTCCATGTATCTCCAATTTGATTAAGAGAGTCTAGGAGAGAGAGAGGTAAGTGAGAGAAGAGTAAAAAGAGATAGAGTCTTGGCAAGGTGCTTTGATGATCATCCTTATGTGTGTGATTGCTTTGATTAAGTGTGTGAGAGTTGGATTGAATCTCTTATCTCTCCTTAGAAATTGTGCTTTCTCTCATATGTAAATTCTCAATTTGAGCAAGAATAAACTTTCAGTTTCCTTTTCCTATTCAAATTTGCTATTTTGGGACTTTTAGAGAGCTTGGATTGTGGAATCCATGGGAGCTCCTCATCAAATTGATATCAGAGTAGCTTGGAATTGAATACAATTGCATTCAAGTGGATAATTCTCATCTAAATTACAAAGAATCACTTTGAATTCTCAAGCTTGGATGAATTCTCTCTTACTAGTTGTTCTACTCATCCTAGGGTTTAAAAATTTCTTATTGATCCATAAGTTTACCATATCTTTCAAGAATTAGAAGATAATTGTGAAATTGAACATTGATTGGCTTGTAATTACTAGGGTTTGAAGAGCTTATGCTTATTTCTCTTAAGATTTGAGAATTTCTTATCTCATTTCTTGAGAAATCTTGGAAATTTCACCTTTCTTTGTAGAATTTTGTGAAAATTACCTTTTAGATCAATTTTCATCATGCCTTCAAAAAAGAAGAAAGTTCAAGCTTTGTCAAGAGACATGGATGACATGGGAAATCCTCTCAAGCTCATTGTTGAGAAAATTGAAAAGCTTGGAGAGAACAAAGGACCTGCTACTTCATGAAAAGCATTCAAGAAAGGGTACAAGTCATGCAACTCCTCACCAAGACATTCATTAGTGCCATTCCTTGAAGATGATATTCCTTTTTAAGATGAATTTTATGGAGAAGGAAAAGCTCAAGATGATGTTTTTCTTCATGCTCCTAGTGCTAAAAATAAGTCTTAAGGCTTTATTTTTCCTAGAAAAGGAACAAATTCCTTTTAATCCTCATAGGAAGCAAGGCAAAGGAATTGAAGTCACTCCTACAAAAGCTTTTAGACATGCTTTAAGGATGCCTCATGTTGAAGTCAAATTCTTCAATGATGTGGAAGGAACTGAATCTTTTCTCTCTTGGCTAAGAATGATTAACAAGTACTTTGAACTTCAAGATGTGGAAAATCATCAAAAGGTGTCTTTTGCTGAAACCAAATTGGAAGGCATAGCACTTGTATGGTGGGAGTAGGAAAGTCATTCTTAAAAGGTGAACAATGGTACTCCTGTCAAGAATTGTTCTTTAATGTAGTTCATGCTCAAGCAAAAATTTGAGAAGACTTATTATAGATAAGAGGCCATTTAAAAATTGAAGTACCTAGGCAAGGTCATAAGAGTATGAAGGACTACTACATGGAATTTTGTAAGGCTTTCCAACTTGCAAAAATTCATTAGGATGATTATGAACAAAAATCTAACTTTTAAGGAGGTCTTAAAAGGGAGCATCAACAAGAGCTAACCTTCTATGAGCCCCAAACATTGGATGAGGCTTTTGAATTAGCTCTTAAGGCTAAAAGAAACTTCAAGGCTATACTAGAGGTCTTAAATCTTCTATGGGAAAGAACTCCAAAGCTTTTGAAAGTGAGAAAGAAGCCAAGGAGAATGGAAATGCTAAGAAAGACACCAATGGAAAGCAAGATAAGTGTGACGAGGGCAAAGACTCCAAGAGACTACTCTAAGTATGGAAAGGATTGCCTCCAACCTTCAATGCTTTAATTATGGTAAAAAGGGACATAAACAATGGAAGTGTAATAAGCCAAAGGTTTCTAAGAGAAAGGAACTCCAAATCTTAGAAAAGGAAGAATCCTCCAATGAAGTTAGATCTCTTGTGATTGAAGATGCAATAGAAATTAATTCTTACATTTTTATGGAAAATGTAAATGTTAATCAAGGAAATGAGGAACAAGAAAGATTTGATGAAGTAGAGATTAACGAGAAAATAAGTTCTCAAGTATCTCTTATTAGCCAAAGGAGTGGTCAATACTCCAAGGTTTCAAGGAAGGAAACTAAGGACTTCATCAAAGGGACCAAAAGATCTTTAAGGTCCAAGATGATGTATGCTACTAATTAAGAAGCATTCCTATCTCATGAGTCATGGGAGGTGAAGGATCCAAGCCAAAGGAGTAGTAAGGATTTTGAATTTCACCAAGAAGGATTAAGAGCATTACTAGAAGTTATGATTCTCATACTTTTTGCAATTGTTCTATACCTTATGGTAAGGGAAAGGAGATTCTAAGCCAAGTTGAGGCTATCTCATGGGAGATAGAAGAGTCTTCTTGCTAAGGTCTATGGAAGAATGATTACTTTAATAATGTTTTTGATGAATCTTATGTTAAGTCCATGGAGGAGAGTTTACCTTTTAAGTTGGTACCTCCAAAATGGGATGAAGAGGTTATTGATGATTCCTTTAATGAGGTGAAGCCATTGGAATTGGGAACTCCTATTTGGGATCTTGAACCTTTAAGCTTTAATGAGATTGGACAACCACATGTTAAAGATCAAGTTAAACCAAAATTGGATTAGAGAAGCCATGAAAAGGTAAGTGTGAGATTTACCTTGAAAATGGTAGCAATGTCTCTCATGTTGAAGCTAGTGAAATGGATGCTAGGTTTTCACTTCAGCTTGTTAGTGGTTTGTTCAATTGTGATGATGAGGATCATGATCATTGTGATGCAATTGTGAGTCATGTTGAAAATGATGAGAGCAATGTGACTTTTAATGCCATTGTTACTAAGAGAAAGACTAATAATGGAAATTTGTTTGATGATGATGGCTATTGAAATAGTCATTGTTAGAAGATAATTATTGATGTTAGTGAACACGTTGATAATGATATGATTTTCCAGAATTTGGAGATGCTCACTATGAGTTATGATAATAATAAATTTGGAAAATGTATTGAAGAACTTGATTTTCTTGGCTATGAAATGGATTAGCAGCATGAAAACAATCCAATTTATTGTGTTGCTAATGGTGAAAGGGAGCTAGATGATAGCCTTCCAAACACCAAGAAGAAGAAGGTGAAGAAGAGGAAAAAGAAGGAAAGAAAGGAAGTTGGTTTAAGAAGATCTAATCCTTTTGAATTTCCTTAATTCTCTTTTGTTGCAGGTCATGGAAGAGAAACATGGGATTTGGTGCTCTCAAAATGGAAACATGGTAAAGCCTTTGAGGGCAAAGGCCATATCCACTCTTCTTTCATGAATTTCTCCTTTGTGATGTAAGCACAAAATTGTGTGTGTGTGTGTGTGTGTGTTTTTTTTTTTTTGAAATAATTTTGGGTGGTAGAGACAAAATGTTGTGAGCTCTAACCATTCCATGTGTGTTATGCTTTGGTTTGTGTGTGAATCATGGCCTATGTGAGGGGGCAATAGCTATTCCAAATGTAAAGGCATCTTGAGTAGAAATCAAGAGTCTTTTGAAGGAGGAGGGTGCTGATGTGGACATCAAATAGGACAAAGTAACATCTCTCCATCAATGGAATCTTTTCCTAAAGTTTTGGCATGTTTGGCAGTGTTTTGGGGCTATTTTGATGACTTTAGAGTGTTCTAGAGGCTATGGGGACTTGTTTGGAGTTGTTTTGAGTTTCCAGGTCTTGAAACAAACATCTTTGTATTTTGGCCTTGTAGAAGAGACCTCCCATCTATAAGTGAGACATCCCATTTGCATTGTAGATGTCTCTATTGAGATGTCCCACATGATTTGAAGACGTCTACTTTAAGACCTTTGCATTTGGGAAAGATGTCTTCTATTTCTCGTAGACATCTCCCACAAATTTTAACGGACATTAAATTGAATGATAAATTAGAGGGAAGATAAAGAGACTAGAGGAACAAAGATATAAATAGACTCCTTGTGACTTAAATTTAATCAAAAGAGTCAAATGAGTCTAGAAAGAGAGAGAGAGGTAAGGAAGAGAAGAGTAGAGAGAGATAGAGTCTTAGCAAAGTGCCTTGATGATCATCCTTATGTGTGTGATTGCTTTGATTGAGTGTGTGAGAGTTGGATTGAATCTCTTGTCTATCCTTGGGAATTGTGCTTCCTCTCATATGTAAATTCTCAATTTGAGTAAGAATAAAGCTTTCATTTTTCTTTTCTTGTTCAAATTTTCTATTTTGTAACTTTGAGAGAGCTTAGATGGTGGAATCCATGGAAGCTCCTCATCATAGTCCCTAAAGTGTTGAAATTTTTGTGCTTTTTGACCTCATTTTGCCACACACTTATTTCAATTACTGACTTTTGATGGATTATGTGAACTTCTTCCATTGATAATGTTTTATTCTCTTAACCCAATTTGTTCATATCTTAGTTGATTATAATATATTGTTCTCATAGTTGATGAATACTTTCCTCGATAACATTCTTCTGCTTTTCAATGTCAGTCAACCTTATGTTGTTTGTAGCAAGATTTTTATTCTCTTCTTCCAAGGCAATGATGGCTTTGACATGTGTGTAGTAGGTTCTTGATTTAGCCACAAATGTGTTTCACATAGCCTTTTCCTTCTCCATTTCAACTTGAATATTCTAGCCTATCAGTTGCCTAACTTGATCAGTTCTAAAGGCTTCTAGCTAATTTGGGCCTACATATTGTGCAGGGTCTCTTTTCTCTACTCTTAAAGTTGCTAATTTAGACTATAGCCTCTGCACTTTGTTCTTTGCATGCTCTACCCTTGTTTCTACCATGATCAACTTTCCCTTGGTTGTAACTAGATCATTCTACACTACTGTGATATCATTGGGGATATCAACAAGATTTTGCATAACTTGCCCTATCTGTAGTAGTTAATTAAGGACATCTTCATGCTTTGTTAGGGTCATGGACATTTTGGCTAACATTTGAACATCTCTGGCTCTAGAAATATTTGTCATTGGTACAACAAGAACATTAAAGAATTGTTTGATATGGTTGATGATAACCTCGAGTGCTCTTGTTGCATCCTAATGTTGCATGACCACCACTGTGGCTCCTTCTCCAATTTCTAACATTACTTGGAATGATGCAGCGTTCCCTAAGCTTTTTTGTGTCTATTCATTATTCCTTCCTACTTGTAAAGGTACCTACCCACTAGTAGGTCCTATGGATATCGTAAGCCTTACAGAGTTATCACTTACTCGGTATGGGGTAGAACCTTCCCTTGCTTCCCAGCTTATGATTTCTACAATTTATTACAGGTGACTCATCGAAGGTTTGTAGTCTTATTGTGGTAGTGGAGGTTATTGTTCAAGCCTATTACTAGTAGGTGTTGACCCACTGGGTCCTGCTTGTTACAACTATCTTGTTGTTAAAATGTTACCTATGGGTGTAGAACTTGATGCTTCCTTAGTGGTTGCTAACTATTCCAGTTGATCCTTCTTGGGTGGCACTAGCTTAGACATCTCTGCATAGGATGCATTCTTAGCTTTCCTTAGAACATCATTTATGTAGCCTAGGATCCTCTCTTTCTTACACAACTTTCTAATTAGGCAAGGGAATGGTAATGTGAGTTTCCCTACCTTCTTCTCCATGAACCTTCTTTGGATCTCTAGGAAGAGCAAATGGGCTATGTTGGCATTGAATTTTTCCATTAGGATTACACTTTATCTTATTACATACATAGAGATTATATTAAGTATCTTAGTTGGGAATAGGTGATAAGTTTTGATCTTGAAATAAATCTTTTCCTTAGTAGTTAACTTGTTGTAATCCTTTTCCTCTTTCCCATAGGCTCTCTACAATCATAACTTCTTTGTATATGTGTTGGATCTTGTGGATATTGGTGCTACATTGGCTCCAACATTAGGAATGTTAAGTGCCTTGGTATTAACTTCAACATAATACGACACCAAGACTTCCTTAATCTTTATAGTAACATCATCCTGTTTATTCTTCCAAAACTAGTACACCTCTCCTAGGAACCATTCTTCGTTGCTTGACAAGGTTGACCATAAAGGAGAGGCTTAGAGTTGTGCTTTGATAGCTTCAAAAGAAAACTCCATGAATGGTCCAAAATTCAATTCCACAATGATTGTGAACATGATGGAATTTTCCTAGATCTTGGAGACACTCAACTGACAATGTGAGGCATTGTTCTTGTTTAGGAGTTGGTAGTGGCTCTACCTTAGCTTGTACAGATTGTTTGGTAGCAAGATTTTGTTGATGGATACTAAAGGATTAGGCCTCCTGCTCTTCTTGTTCTACTTGTAGGGTGTGTTCTCTATCTTGCCCTCTTCCTTGACCTCTTGGCCTCTTGTTTCCAGCCGTGAGGGTCCCTTTACTATAGGTCTCTTTGGAGCCATATGCAATTATTAAGAATTCAAGGTTATCAAAGGGTTTCAAATAAGTTCCTAATGGTTTGTAATCCTTTCATGTATTCTTGTTTTGATATAATTTTTATCCTTTTTATTAGTTATAGCTCTTATTATGATTGTAGAATTATAGAAATTCAAAAAGAAATCCCTTAATTATTATATCTCTGATTATTATGGTCTCTCATAGCTATCATTTTTTTGTTTATTGTTCTTTTAGATAGTTGGCTAGGAGAATTGGTTAAGTCCATCAGTTTTTATTTTATTAGTTGATTAGAATATTCTTATTTGGTCTTATACTGAATATTATCTTCTAGCATTAGAAAATTTTGGCTTAATTTCATTTATCTACGTGCAGTTCTCTCCCCTATGACTAAGTTGAGCACTTTGGAATTAATAGGGTTCCATAATCATGGAAATCGAAGTTATGGTGATGAAGTTAGGAAGCTTTGAAGTTCAGGCATCAAAGATCAGAAAAACTATATGAACTCTCCTTGCTTTAAAATGGTAGAATAAAAAAAATTCTAACTCATTACACATATATGTAGATTTTTATAAGTGTGACATTTTAGATGTAACATTGTAGCTATAACGTCGTAGGGCATACAACATTGTAGATATGACATCATCATTGAAAAATTTTGGTTTTGAGTAATTTTCAATGGAAAAATTGAGTCAACTGAATAGTTTGGAAGACATAGAGGCTATTTAAAGGGTCTTGAATCATAGATGATGCTTGGATGATATAAATTTAGCATTTGAAAGTTATAAAGAAAAAACTTCAGTAAAGAAGGTCAATTTGAGATATATGAGATGGTAGTAAAAATTGTTAAGAGTATGGTGAGATATGAAGACTTAGGAAAGTCAAAATTAGAAATTAAAGTGTCTTGGAGCCATAAGATGATGCAAAATTTATCATCAGGTATGAGATACAATAGTTATACAAGTGGGTACTCCTCAAAGCAGGCTTTATCCCTTTGTGCCTTTATATAACCACACTTATAAGTGTCTATAGGTACTTAAGGAGTTGAATGTAGAACATAGCTATCTTGCAAAACACACATGTTAGTATTGCTAGAATGGGAAAATAATGCTATATTATAAAAAACCATAGAATTACAATTAAACATATCAGTGAGGTGAAATAGGATTAGAAAGGATTGTAGAAATTAGGATATGAGGTATCTTATCATAGACACAATCAATTCTTATGTGTGAGATATGGTTAAAGTGATCATTAGCCTTTCTGTCCAAGATCTAAACTAAGTCCATACCACTTACTAGTGACATAGCATTGTATCATCCCCAAAACTAACAACCATAAGACTACCACTATTGCAAGAAGCATTATTGCTTGGTAATGTAGCTTAAGGAAGGAGTTTATTGATAACACACTTTATTTTTGAGATTTTTCAGAAGCCTCCTACCTTCAAGTATGGGTAACATGTCTTTCTAGTGGGACCCCTAGAAATTTTATTTTGTGCATTATATTTTTACTATGTCAACCTTACCAGAGGACTACTTTTAGGCATGGATAACATGTCTTTCCAGTGACATGGTAAGGAAACACTTATTGTACTCGTACTTCCATTTTTCATTAGAACTCAAGAAAATAATACAAGCTTAAAAATAGGATAAAATTCATATTAGTAGTCTTGGAGAATCCACAAATTCCCTTGATGTCACTCTTTTTAATTCCCACTTAATTCTTCACTTTTCTATTTAGGCATAATGATCACAAGTTTATTTTAGTTTTATTGTGAGAAGAATATCATTATGACCATAGGAAGAACCTCTTATTATTAGAAATCAGTGGATGGATGATGTGGTCTCACTGTATATAGAATTAGTGCTTCCATAATTTGATAACATAGGATAATCTTCATCTTATTGGAACTACATCTTGCTTTATTCCTTTGTACTTTGTTCAAGAATTTAGAAAAATATGTATACAACCAATGATGAAAAATCATAGAAAATGATAAGAATGGGAAAATAGAGAAAGAATTTAAAAGATATTAAAAAAATATAAAAATTATTAAGAAATGAAAAAACTATAAAAGAATAGAAAAGATTTTAAGAATTGTAAAAAAGTAGTACACAAAAAAAAAGAAGAATATTTAGTTTAGTGCCTAAGTATCATATAGAACACCCCCATGACTATCATTGAAAGAGTCAATTAGAAGATGGAATGGGTTGAGGATGGTTTGGTGAATTGGGTAGGATCCATGGAGGAGTTGGAATGTTCCTAGCAGGGTTTCACCTATTGAATATTAACCAAGATAAGCTTGTGTGGGCTAGTTGGGTGGTAGATTTGCATGGCACTTAATGGATATGTGGCATGGATGATATTGGATCCTTCTCGTAAGGTTTAGAACTTAGCCTTTTGTGGCACATGATTGGGATTATAATATAGGACTTTATCACCTTGTTGGATTGATACTTGTTGTATGCATGTGTCATGCTTATGTTTGGAGTATTTCTTGTTGAGCTTTTGGTATGGCAAAACCTTAAGGAAAATGGAGAACAAAACAAAGGATGCTTGTTGTGGATATTGTATTTACAGGACAAGAACAAGAACTCCACATCATGGACAAGGACTCAAGGAAGCATGGCTATTAAAGTAAAAGACTTCATAGGCAAAATAAGAACATGGACAAGTATGAAGACTATAAGTTAAATGTGAGGATCATTGAACTTAGAAGGAGGGGGGGTGTGGGGGGTGGGTGGTGGCACAGGGAGGGGGATGGATAAGTTTCCCAAATTAAAATCATTGAAACAAAGCATACACATCAAATTTAACATGGTTTCCCAACTTGGGTAGTCCACAGTTGGAGGGTAGTTTGCAAGCACACATCTAGACTTTGTTCCTTCCAAAATGTGATTTGAAGGATACCACACCATATGAAAGCTCTAAGCTTTGCTTTGGAGTGATTTGACACTATGAATCCACTTAACCCTGCAAGGTCCCAACAAGCTTAGAATGTGGCTTTTAGGATCCCACAACCTTTAAAACTTAAGCTTTGCTCTAGAGTATTGTGGCACTACACTAACACTCAATCTCATAGGATCCCAACAAGCACAAGCAAGATGCCTTCCTGCAAGAAGCACATTAACCCTACAAGGTAATAAAAGAGAATAACAATTATAAGAAAATAATGCAACTAACTTTGCTAATCCTTGTACTTTGAGGTACAACACACTTTGACCAATTACAATAGACAAAATATAGTACAATAAGGAACAATAATAAGAGAATGATGTATACAATGATTTCTTGATAATGACACTCGATAGTACACAAATCTTGCACATTTTCCAATGAGAGTGAAGTCTTCTTATAGCCAATATGTTTTCAAAGTCATCTTGGAATTCGTGCAATGACTATCTAATGTCATTGAAGACATCTTCTTTGAGACTGAGACGTCTTTTTGTATTAGGCTTTCATTCTAGAAATATGTCTTCTTTTCATGAAAGATGTCTTTCTCACTAGAAAGATGTTTGCTATTTTTGGAAGATGTCTCTTCTATAGGGGCCAAAAATGAAATTTGCTCATTTTGATGTTGGAAGCCTCTGGATGCCTCCAAACAAGTCCCCATAGATCTTATAACCTCCTAGACTCATCAAAATGAGCCAAAACACTTTGAAATATGCCCAAACATCTAAGAATAATCTTCAAAAAAAAAGAGACACATTTTGCTTGAATTCTTCGTATTTGTCCATGCTTCCTTAAGTTCTTGTGATCCCAAGTTTGCTTGCGAGTCCTTGAGTCCTTTGCTCTTACTCCTATAAATACAACAAGCACATAAACATCCTTGTACTTCATTTTCTTTAATGTTTTGACATAACAAAAGGTTAATAATCTCCTCCTTTTTGGTAATGTCCAAAACTTAAGAAAATGGATTAGTATTTATCACAATATCAAAATACAGAAGCTACTTCTCTCCCTTTTTGGACATGACGAAAAGGATAATACAGATAAACCTGTTGGTTAAAAACATATAATATGCATAACACATCATATGACAATCCCATAGAGATAAAAAACATTTTAGCTAAGAAAGAATATTAGTTAAAGAGTATGCATCTCTTAGTACTAATTTCCATGAAGCACCACCCCTTATTTGTTTACAAAGTTAAAAATTAACTAATCTAAGCCTTTTAATTGATATTCAAGAACCTTTAAAAACTTAAAGTTTGAAGTAAAGTATGATCCTTGAAGATCAAGTAACCAATAAGCCATTAGTAGTAAATATCACATGATTCTTTAATGTTCCAATATTCTCCCTTTTTTTAAACATTAGCAAAAGAATAAGGCATAGAAATCTATTATGACAAGGAGAGTATATGTGTAAGAAAGAATAGAACAATACAACTTCTTAAACAGATTTGTATCACATGATTTGTAATTAGCCATGTCAAATGCAAATACCTGAACCATGAAGTATATCTCAAGGAAAAATGTTCAAAGGATTTTTTTGATCAAAGCATACTTTTACCTCGAATACTTTACCATAAGAAGAATAATCATTTTCTCACTCATCTTACTATCTGAGTGTCTTTTGGTCAAAGTCTCAAAAGACTCCCCCTACATCGGTGGCCTATAGGATGAAATTGTTGAAGAGCTACATGATCCCCCTACATACATGCTTGAGTTTCTTCCTTTTATCATAATGAATCTATTCTATAGAGATTTTTATTCTCCCTTGAGCCTTTTAGGATCTTCATGCTATATTGAAATTCCAAGATCAAGTGTGGAGACTAAGGTCTCCCATTAGTAAATCCTTTTAACAAAGAAGATGAAAATATTTTTAATGTTTATTGTAGGTGAATTCCTCTTAGATAATTAACAAGAAATCCCCTTTTTTAAGGGAAGCCACTACAGTCTTCAACTTTTGTAATGCATCTTAGAAGAAATAGTAGATGTCTTCCTTGAGAGTAGAGATATCACAGTAGAAATCTACTTCAAGAGAGAGACATCTCCTATTAAAATGAGATGTCTCAAATGTAAGTAAGACATCTAACTATTAGAGTAGACGTCTATCTTGTAGGGTCAAAAATAAAGATGCTCATTTTGAGATTAGGAACCTCTTGACACCTTCAAACAAGTCACCATAGTCCCTGAAAAACTTTTAGACTTGTCAAAATAAGTCTAAAACATCCCAAAACATGTAAGAACACCTTGAAACATTATTTAAAATCAACATAATAAAACATACATAAGCATCAAAAATACACAAATGCTAGGAGATGTTTCCATAAATCTGGAATGCCATATCAAGATCAAGTTTAGAGCCTTTTGAAAGAAAGGCCTTTCATTAGTAGAACCTACTGACAAAGATAGTAAATAATTCATATGCTCAAGGAATTCTTTTTGAAATTTTTAGAAGATACATGAATTACATCAAATGCTTTAATTATCATACATCAGAAATCTTCTAAAAGCAATTAAACTTTATAATTTCTGAGGGAAGCAACAATGCCAAATCATATGGAACAAATGAATGTTAAAAAAAAAGAGACTTTAATCCACTAGAAATCAATACATTCTAGTTAAGGATGATAACATGATTTATCAATAAAAAATTTAATAATAGTAGGAACAATCAACATATTATAGTTCAACAATCTTGCAAGATTAAGTAGGAATTTCTTTTGGATTTCCAATGATTTCCAATAGCTTCCATTCAATCATAAACTAATCTATTCTAATCAAGTCAAGGTATAATGATTATAACTATATTTACTATTACTTACCTTGTTTTTTGATGAAGTTTAAGATGCTTAGTAAACTTGAGAATGAGATCCCCCTTTTGAGGTTTCTCGTCTCACATAAACTTCGTTAATTTCTAAGGCTTGGCTTCCTTTGACGAAATCGTTGGAGAGAGTATTCTCATTCTCATATTCTTTTCTTTTTATTCTCCAAACTTTCTTGAGTTTCCTGTGATTTTTTTGTCTATCCTTTTTACCCTACAAAAAATCCTTTCTAGGCTCATTTAGATAAGACCAACGAGTCCTATTATATGAATAGGTGCTCATGTGATAATATTTTAGATTACAATTTCATTGGTTATGCCCAAACCTATTATAGTAATAGCATCTAATTTTCCTATTGTAGTTAAACTAATTAAAATGATCAAACCTTTGAGGTGCTTTTGGTTGAATTGGGGCTACTTCTAATTGGGATGTAGTGCCTATTATCACTTCAATCTTTGGAGAGTCCTTTTTCTAGGATGAAGGTTGTGCAGGTTCTTCTTCTTGGGAACAACATCCTAGACCACTTTTATCTTGTGGATTTCTTCCTTTTCCACCATTTGAAGGGACTCTTTCCATTTAACCATGCTTTTATCAGCAAGCTTTACATTTGCAAGCTTTTCTTTCATTTTCTGACATGACTTGGTTAGTTCTTTATTCTCAGCCCTGAGGTCTGAGATTTCCTTAGTGAGATCTAAAATTTTTGTATTCAATAAAGAAATTTTTTGGTTCTTTTTTTTACTTGCTTATTTAACTTTGTGCAAGGATTTTAAAAATTTAAAAGTTTATTACACAATAAATCAAACCTTTAATCCTCATTAAGTTCATCATTTGAGGTATCAGTGTCATCATCTGTGAGAGCCATATAGATGAGGTGTGAATCCTTTGCATTGTCCTTCATATTTTCTTCACTTTGCTCTTCATCATCCCAACTTGAGTAGAAGTTGATCTTTTTCATCTTCTCATCATTTCTATCCTTTCACTATAACCTACCATTACTAGGGCATTTAGAGACCACATGGCCTCTTCCACCACATACCAAGCATTCTATTTAAGATGAATCAAAATTAGAACTTAAAAGATTCTTACCTCTTTCCTTACCTTCAAATTGATTGGATTTTTATTGATTAAAGCTCTTACTCATCTTCTCAATCACATTTGTTAGTTTTTGACTCTCATCCTTAAAGTTTGAGTTATCTTTCTTGAGATAAAAACATTCATTATTAAGAACTTTAACTTTTATTTCCTTAGCATGTAAAGCATCTTTTATCTCAATGCACAAATTTTGGAAAGAAAGCACTTCCTAGAAAAATATCCCATACCTTTCTTCAAAGTAAACATCATTTAGATACTCACAAGTTTTGTCAACTTTACAAGCATAGTTTTCTTTATTTTTGATTATAAAGAAGGGAATAAAATACTTCCCTTTAGAGTAGATGCAATATATGAATTGAGCACACCAATTGATGAAGCACATTAGTCTCTTTGTCTAGATGGGTTCAATGTTGATTGCCCCTTCCATGTTCATTCTTGAAGATTTATGTAGAGTGAAAGCGTACCAAGGTCTAATACCACTTGAGGATCATTGAACATAGAAGGGGGGAAGGCTGAAGAAGTTTCCCAAATTGAAATCATTGAGACAAAGCACACACACCAAATTTAATGTGGTTCCCCAACTTGGGTACTCCACACTTAGAGGGTAGTTTGCAAGCATACCTTAGGACTTTGTTCCTTCCAAAATGTGATTTGAAGGATACCACACCCTATGCAAGCTCTAAGCTCCGCTTTAGAGTGATTTGACACTATGAATCCACTTAACCCTGCAAGGTCCCAACAAGCTTAGAATGTGGTTTTTAGGATCCCACTACCTTTACAACTTGAGCTCTACTCCAGAGTGTTGTGTTGCTACACCAACACTCAATCTCGTAGGATCCTAACAAGCTCAAGCAAGATGCCTTCCTGCAAGAAGCACATCAACCCTACAGGGCAATAAAAGAGAACAACAATTACAAGAAAATAATGCAACTAAATTTGCTAATCCTTGTACTTTGAGGTACAACACACTTTGACCAATTACAATAGACAAAAGACAGTACAATAAGGAATAATAATAAGAGAATGATGTATACAATGATTGCTTGATAATGACACTCGATAGTACATAAAGCATGCACATTTTCCAATGAGAGTGAAGTCTTCTTATAGCTAATATTTTTCTAAAGTCACCTTGGAATTCATGTAATGGCTATCTAATGGTCATTGGAGATGTCTTCTTTGAGACTGAGACATCTTTTTGTATTAGGCCTTCATTCTAGAAAGACATCTTCTTTTCATGAAAGATGTCTTTCTCACTAGAAAGTTGTCTATTGTTTTTGGAAGACATGTTTGGAAAGATGTCTTTGGAATTGGAAAGACGTCTCTTCTATAGGGGCCAAAAATGAAACTACTTGTTTTGATGTTAGGAGCCTTCGAATGCCTCCAAAAAAGTTCCCATAGATGTTATAACCTCCTAGACTCATCAAAATGAACCAAAATACTCTAAAATATGCCAAAACATCAAAGAATCATCTTCAATAAAATAAGACACATTTTTCTTGAATTCTTCATATTCATCCATGCTCCCTTGAGTTCTTATGATCTCGACTTTGCTTGTGAGTCCTTGAGTCCTTTGCTCTTGCACCTATAAATACAATAACCATACAAACATTCTTGTACTCTATTTTCCTTAACATTTTGACATACCAAAAGGTCAATAAAATGAAGATGCATGAGGGATTGAGAGGACGCTAAATCAATAAGAGAAAGCCATAGGAACTAGAGCTCAAAAGTTGAGAAGATATCTCCAAGGAATGGAAGATGTCTTGGTTGAGAGGAAGTTAATTATAAGAAGATGTCTTCTGATAATAGGAGACATCTCCTTTGGAAAGAAGATGTCTTCCTAGAGATGTTCCATTCTAAAAGGAGACATCTCCCCAGAATTGAAGTTGAATTTAGAGAAATTTTTTAGTCTCAAAGGAGACGTCTAAATTAGTCATTAGGTAGCCATTGCATAAATTCAGAGGGATTTTTGAAAAATCCAATGCTATAAGAAGACTTCAAATTCTTGAGTGTAATGCAAGCATTGTCAACATTAAAGCTATCATTTTTTATCTTATGCTTCTACTTGTGTACTTGAATTATCATATCATTTGTTTGATTTGTTATGGAACTATACTTCATTATACAAGGAATTCATAAATTTAGTTACATTATCTTATTGTAAATCCTTTTTCTTTTCTTGCTACCTTGTAGGGTTGATGTGCTTCTTATGAGAAGGCATCTATATTGAGCTTGTTGAGATCCTATAGGACTGAGTTGTTTTGTGATGTCAAAACACCCCAGAGTGGAGCTCAATTTTTTAAAGGTTGTGGGATTCTTGAAACCACATTCTAAGCTTGTTGGAATCTTGTAGGGTTGAGTGGTTTCATAGTGATGAAACACTCTAGAGTAGAGCTTAGAACTTGTACAGAGTGTGGTTTCCTTCAAACCACATTTTGAGCTTGTTAGAACCTCATGGGATTGAAAAATTTCATAGTCATGAAACTCTTCATAGTGAAGCTCAGATCTTGTAAAGGTTGTGGTGTCCTTTAAATCATATTTTGATTGAAACAAAGTATAGAGGTGTGTAAGGAGTCTACCCTTCGAGTGTGGACTACCCAGGTTGGGGAATAATGTAAATTTTATGTTTAATTTGGTGGCTAAAATTTGTTTTAATTAGGGAATGTATTCAACCCTTCTTTTTAGTTCTCAATCCTGATTTCTTATGTATCTCATTCTTCATTAGAGTTACAAGCTTGTTTTCCTCTATAAGGTTAAGGTTCATAAGATGTTCTTTTTGAGCTAAGTTGAGATCTAGGTTAGGTTCACTAGTAGTAGCTAAATTTTATAGCTTTGCTTAAATTGGTAGTGTGGGAAGTTTTCTATAGACTAGCTCATAGGGTCAGTATCCTATTAGAAGTTTCCATGTGGTTCTATATGCCCAGAGAGCATCATTCAACTTAGTGCTCCAATCCTTTCTAAATTAACCAATTGTTCTAGTTAATATTCTAGTGATTTCTTGGTTTATTCACTTCCACTTGACCATTTTCTTAGGGATGGTATGGTGTAGTTAGTTTGTGCTTCACCTCAAGTTGTTGCATTATCTTTTTGAATGTAGATTCTATAAAATGTGTTCCATTATCAAATATGAGCATGCATGGTACTTCAAATCTATTTAACACATGTTGAAAAATTTAGTAGCTATTTTGGATGTGCAATGTTTGACTGTAGCTACTTCTATACATTTCATGCAATAATAAACTCTCACTACAATATATGCTTTTCCATTGGACATTGGTATGATGGATCCCATAAAGTCAATTCCCTAGATGTTGTATGATTCTAATGGTTAACTGTTGTGGCCCTTTATGTCTAGCCATTATTCCCCCATCATGTTGGTATCTTTCACAAGACTGGGTGAATTTGTATGCATCTTGGAATATGATAGGATAGAAGTAGCCTACCATCATTAGCTTCAGTGCTGTTTTGTGCCCTACATAGCGACCACCACATGGTCCTTCATGTGTATCCCATAGAATTCTTTGTTGATCCTCTTTTAGAAAATACCATCTAACTAATCTATTAGCATAGATCTTGTAAATATTTCCATTGATTTTTATACATTATTTCACTTTGTGAAGGAAATACTCTTTTTGTTTCTTATTCCACTCAACAAGAAGTTCTTGTGTGGTGAGATAAGTCATGTAGTTAGTAATCCATGACTTCTTTGTTGAGTTGACAACCATTGTTATCTTTGTAAATAAATTTTCATTGGGAAACTTGTTAAATGACTACTCATCTTGTTCTTGTAATTCCCATCTTAATTTAGATAAATAATTTGCTACAAAATTTTCTATTTCTTTCTTATTGATCATTGTGATGTCAAACTCCTATAATATCACAAGCCATTGGATTACCCTTGGACTAATTGCTGATTTATTCATCACAAACCTGATGGCACTATGATTTGTGTGGACATGAATAGGATACCTAAGCACATAATGTTTGAAATTCTGAAATGCATATACCATGACCATAAGCTCATTTTCTATAGTGATGTAATTAAGTTGTGCTCCAATGATGCTTTGACTAGCATAATATATCTAGTATGGTATTCTTTGGTCATTAAATAGAGTTAGTACTATATGTAGTACATAGTTTAAAGCATCTTTCAGAATGTGGAAAGGCTTAGATCAATTTGGAGCTTGAAGGATTGTATTATGATGGAAAATATCGATCGTTGGAAGAAACCAAGGATTCTTATTTGTAGGAAACCTCAACCTCAAATCCCCTAGGGCCTCTGCAAGAAAAATGGTATTTATGGTGCCCTAGATGATTTGGTAGATCACCCAAGGACTTAGGGGTGTAAAATGGGGGTGTAAAAAAAGTATAAAAATATGCAACTCTATGAAATGATGCATTCAAAATATAACAATTATTGTTGAAATTATACACAAAATGAAATCATAACTTTATTAAATAAACAAAGAATGAGTTCAGAGATGTGTACAAAATTAGTGCCCAAGAAGGGGGGAAAAGGGGGGGGTTCAAAGTTCATTGAAGCCATGATCAACTCCACAATCTGGTATTTGTACCACTCCAAATGCTATTGAACCTCCTTTGTTTCCTCCTTAGATTTGTAACATTTGTTGATGTTGGGGGTTATGGAAATGTGAAGGATTGGGGTGGCCAAAGTGCACCACGTTGGGATTGGGTGATCCCAATCGAGTAACGTTGATACCCAAAGCTCATAGATCCAAAGTGGGGAGTAATAGGGGGTAAAAAGTTGCAGGAGATCCATGCTACTAGGCACCAAGAAGCTACATTTTTTTGCTAAGGAAGCAAGAGCTCTTGGATGCCAAAATGCCAAGGGTGCTGAATTGCAAAAGTTTGGAACCTTGACATGATGCCAAGGTGTGGTTTTTATAGGGTTATGTCCATGATTTATGCTACAGATTCGCTATATATGGTTGACATGATTGGTTGCAAAATTACTACCAAATTGCTAATTTATTGGCTAAAAATGGGCTACCAAATTGCTGAAAATTAGTTGCCATGTTTAGGAGGGGTAGGTGAGGTTCACCCCCATGCATCCTAGTTTTCTGACCCCCTCTCTCCTAGTTGGCTGATCCTTCTCCCATTAGGGGAAGAGTGTCAATGTTGAGGGGGGATGGGAAATTAATGCTGGGGGATGAAGGTCAACCCCTCCAAGCTAGGTTACCCCCCTTTCCTTGTTGGGGGTAGGTGAGTTCTACCCCCCTTGCACTTCCTTGTGCTAGCCTTGAAGTCTCCTAGTTGGCTTACCCCCTGCAGGGGATGTGTTAGTGTAGAGAAAAGTATAGCCCCCATGAAACCCATCAAATTACCATTTTTGACATTCCAAATGGGCATTTTGACTCCCGCAAGCCCAAATATAGACATTAGGTGACTTTTTTCACTTGGGGAATGAGGCTTTGGCCACTTATGAAGCATTTTTCAATCCCAAAAGTATGAAACATGTCAGATTACCCCTTTATGGATTACAACCTTTACATTTATAATAAAATATTACCTTTAGTTTCAGGGGATGGGATTACAAAGGTTTCAACATGCAAATTTGGTGGTGTTTCATTGGTCCCTCTTTGTTGGTGTCTAGAGGATTGACTCGAGAGGCATTGACAAAGAATACAAAACGCCACTACATGTCCACCAATGACATCCCCTCTTTGAACTTAATCTAGTCATGTCAAATCATGTTAAGAGTGCTTGTGATGTTGGGATTGGGCTATGATGAAGGAATGGTAGTGGTAATTAGGGAGATGGTCATGGAGGATAATGATACATTCCAAGTGTTGTCACCATGGTTGTAGCATGGTATTGACATATTTTGAAGTGTTGGTTGCTTGGAAAATGTGTTTGAGGAACCAATCATTTCACTCCAAGAGTTCTTTAGCCATTGGGCTTTTGAGGCTTCTTTGGCCATTTGGCTCCTTGGGAATTTGGTTCTCCCCCCTTTTTTTGTGGTGTGAAAACTTCATTAGGTTTCACTGCTAAGGCTAGTTTGAGATAGCTTTCTCATTAAGTAAATTGCATTACACTTAATGAACTGGAGAGTTATCCCATTGAATGAGATGCCTTACATTCAATGGACTTAATGGTTTTCCCACTGAATGAATTGTGTTACATTTAAGTGGACTTGAGGACAGAGCATCTTGAGGACATATCATGAATGAGAAACATAGGCCAACATCATTGCTTATTATATTGAAGGTTACCATCAAGCTATGGGGTTGGGCTCAAGGGGTGGTGTTAGAGGGACAACAATGGCACAAGTACTCTTGACACAATAGGATAGACTCACTGAATCTTGCACATTGAGGTCATATGATAATTTGCTATTGTAATGAGTTGCATCCTTGCAATGACTCTAGGCTTCATCCTGTAAATACAACTCCAAGAGGATAAGAGAATCAAGCAAACAAAGCATGTTAAATCATTACAATGCATATATAGGCCACATGGAGAATAAAATCAAGTCATTCAGGTAACTGATGTTGCTAGTGTAAGGCTACAGTAGGCCGTAGTACTAGTTTTAGGCCTTTGCAAGCTATGGGGCTACTAGTTTTAGGCCTTAGTAGTCCATGTTGCCAGTTTAAGGCCTCAACAAGCCATGTTGTTACTAGTTTTAGGCCCTAGCAGGTCATGTTGGAGTAGGCTTGCTTGTTGATGACCATCGACTACATGTA
This sequence comes from Gnetum montanum, assembly GCA_015680685.1. Classification (NCBI taxonomy): domain Eukaryota; kingdom Viridiplantae; phylum Streptophyta; class Gnetopsida; order Gnetales; family Gnetaceae; genus Gnetum; species Gnetum montanum. The sequence continues at coordinate 60,353 of MNCI01035702.1, forward strand.
ATATGGCTTTAGATAGGAATGATTAACTAGATTGGCTAGCTCATTCTAATTCACATTGGCTACCCTGAATGCTCCACACCATAGGCTTTGGTGACTAGAAAGATCCCTTCCCAATTGGTTGAGAATTTATCCACATGCTCATGGATGGCTTTGCAGACTAGGTTACCTTCCTTGATCTTATGCTTGGTCGAGTCATGATGATGTTGCCACTTTTGCCTGTCTTGATAGTGTTTAATGTGAGTAAGCACTTGCATGCGTTGCTCCTCTAGCAAGTCTAGGGCTACTATTTGCAACTTCTTGTTCTTCTCATCATTGATGAAGTTAGTCAAGGCTACTCGAAGTGATGACACCTACAATTCAAGAGGCAAAACAACTTCAGAAGCATAAACTAGGCTATAAGGGGTTATTGTAGTTGTCATGTGATATGTCATTTTGTAGGCCCATAGTGCATGGACAAGTCACTCATGCCATTTACATATGCTATTATTGAGCATCTTCTTCAACAAATTGATAATGACCTTGTTGCTTGCTTTTGCTTGTTCATTGGCTTAAGGATAATAAGGTGATGAGAAAGGTTGTTTAATGCTCAGGTTATGATTGAAATCTTTCATTTCGTGGCTATTAAATTGTGGTTCATTATCTATAACTATGTTCATGGGTATGCTAAAATGGGCTATAATGTTATTTAAGATGAATTTGCAAGCTTCTTCAAATGTAGTATTCCTTAAGGGAATAGCCTCAACCCACTTCGTAAAGTATTCGGTTGTAGTGATCATGAAGCTATGACTTGTAGACGACTTGGGTGTTATAGGTTCAATGATATCCAACCCCCATCATTGAAATGGCTAGGTGATTTGAGTAGTATGTAACTTTGTTGGTGGTATGTGTATGAGCTTACCATGTCATTGGCATGTGTTGCAACCTTTAACCTTTTGCATGGAATCACTTTCCAGATGGGACTAGTAGTAACCTAACCACCTAATCTTAGCAGCCATGGCTCTTGGTCCTATATTTCCTCCACAAATGCACTCATGAACCTCCTCTAGGACTATTCTAGGTTTAGTTTTACCTAAGCACTTTAGCAATATACCATCATAGGATCATTGACATAAAGTATTATCACCTATGATGACATATTGCTTTGACTTTCTTCATATAGCATCCTAGTAGGAGTAGTATGGATGATGGCTACAAAGATATCTTCAGTGTTTTGTGTGATGTAAACAACACAATCCATGGTTAAGGTGGGAAACTTACTAAACACATCTAGTGNGAAACAACACAATCCATGGTTAAGGTGGGAAACTTACTAAACACATCTAGTGTCACACTGAGAGCTAATGTTACAATTGCATCAGCTATGATGTTCTTGTTTCGGGGTACATGCTGGATATCAATGTCTGCAAACTATTGTAACAATTATTTTCCTAGGTCACAATATGGTTGTAAGTGTTTAGGTTTATGCATAGAATTCCATTACTTGGTTAACCACAATTTGGAAGTCATCTTTAATTGCTAAGCATCTAATTCTGAGATCATGAGCTACCATCATTCCCTTGATCAAATCCTCATACTCCACTATGTTGTTGGTAAATGGGAACTTAAAATGATAGGCAAAAGGATGGATTTGGCCAAATGGAAATGTTATGATGGTAGCAGCACTAGCCCCATGGGTAGTTGAAGCTCTGTCATGACTACCTCATAACCCTTAGGCACTTGGCTAATATTATTAATATGCTCATTATGGTACTTAGGATCTATGGCTGCTTGGTCATCACATGGTGAAACTGTGAGTTATACGACTATAGCTTGACCTTTCGTTAAGGATTGAGAAATGTAGTGAAGGTCAAATTTGTGATTATGGCTTTCCATTGGGCTATGCAACTACTCCCTTAGATATTGGTTGTTATGGCTCTAAGCATGTTATCTTTGTAAATGACATTAACTTAGCTTCTAAAGAGGTAGTGTCTCCACTTTTTCAATGAGAAGATTAGTGTTAGACAATACTTCTCCACTTTAGTGTATGAAATTTCGTGGGCAACTAATGCATGGATAAGATAGTATACTGGCATTACCACCCCATCATCTTGTTTTTGATAAAGTAGAGAGGCAATGGATATGTCAAAGATGGCCAGGTAGATGTAAAAAGGTCTACCTTCTTACGAAGGATAGACCATTGGTGGTTGTGTCAACTCTTGGTTAAGGTTTTCAAAGGCCTCTTAGCATTGAGTTGTCCACTCATAGTGAATCCATTTCTTAAGCAAGTATTGCATGGGTTGTAACTTATCTGTAAGCCTAGCGATAAACATACGAATAAATTATAATCTACCTTGCAATCTCCAAAGGTCCTTAAGGTTGGTAGGCACTGCTAATTTGGATATGGCCTTAACCTTATTAGGATTGACACATATCCCTGCTTCAAATACTACAAAGCCAAGCATCTTGCCGGTCTTAACATTGAAGACATACTTCTTGGGATTGAGCCTAATTCATATTTGAGGCACCATTTAAGCACACGATCTAGGTCATTAGCATGATCATTAGCCTCTTTTGACTTAACGATATGTCATCTACATAATCATTAAGCAAACCTAGCATGTAATCATCAAAGATATAGGTCATGCCTTGTTTGTAGGTTGCCCCTGCAGTCTTAAGACCAAAGGGCATCATTGTATAGCAAAAGTTCCCCCAAGGGGTCATGAAGGTTGTGCTAAGTTGGTGCTCTGGGTTGATCCTAATTTGGTTGTACCTTGAGAACCCATCCATAAAGGACAATAAGGGATGCCCAGCCATGGTATTGATGAGCTGATCAATACTAGGCAATGGGAAGTCATCCTTACTAGTTGTTTTATTTAGGTCTAAGAAATTGATGCAAATATGAATACTCTTATTTTTTTTAGTGACTACCACTATGTTGGAAGCCCATTCTACGTAGTCGACAACCCTAATGAAACTAGCTAGGTAGAGCTTCGAGATCTCATCACGAATTGCCAAGGCCAAATCAAGTCTTATCATATGTACTTTTTGCTTAATTGGTCTAATGCTAGGGTCTAGTATGATGTTATGTTGTACTAAGCATGGATCTAGGCTTGGCATATCTTCATATGACCAGGCAAAGATCTTAATGTTGCCTTCTAGGACTTTGGTGATGTCTTGAGCCTATTGAGGTTCCAGTGAGAAACTTAGTTTAAGGGTTTTTTCCTTACCATTGTGTGTTGTGATAGGAACCTTAGCTAGAGAGTCTTCAGTTATGTCACCCAACTCTAAGTCAAGGGTTTTGACTAGGTTTTTAGGCCACTCTAGAGGTTTTTCTATTGAGGCTATGTAGTCAACAAGGCTCTTAGGCTCAAGATCTAGGCAATTAGGGTTAATATATCATTTTACATTGCCATGAGGTCCATTTAGGCCCAGAGGTAGACTGATAAGCTCCTAGGTACTTATACTTTAATCCTAAATTTCAACCAAAATCATATTAAGTGATACCTGGGTAAAATAAATTAATAAATCATGCTTAAAATGCTATAAAATCATGCAAATACATTCTATTCTAATGTAAATAAGGCCATCCAAGGCTATAAAGCAAGCAAAGAAAGTAAGATAAGGGACAAATAAAGGTCAAACAAAGGGAAATACAAAAAATGAGACTATAAATGGCCATCAAGGATCATGGTTTTACCAGTTTTGGGTCTTGATGGACCATGATGCTAGTTTAAGGCCATAGTGGGCCAAGGTCACATGGTGCCAAATAGTGGTTAGGGAAGGCCAAACTCCACTATTTGATACCAATTAGAGGCTAAACAAGGATAAATAAAATAGATAAAGAAAGTATAAGACTATGCAAAGGCTAAAAGAAGGTTATAAGGGTCAATAATGTAACATAAGGTCAAAAAACAAGTTGAACATTAGGTAAAGCATGCTATCTATGGTCATCCATTGCTAATTATAGGTTAAAAGAGGATGGATTTTGCTAGTTTTAAGCCTTAGTGGGCCAAGATTTAGGACTATAGGGCTATTGGATGGGTTTGGACATTAGTTAGGGTTGTTTTTAGGTTATTTGGGCTTAAAAAGCAAGAGTTTTAGAGCTTCTACACTGAGCCCCCTTTGTTTCCATGCTGAGCCCTCCTCTAGGAGGGTATGTCAACATGGAGAGTTCCAAGGGGCTAAGTTTTAATGAATTTTAATTAGTTTTGGGCATGCATGTGCATTCTCAAGGTTGTTGATGCTACTGGGCATCACCTAAGACCAAAACCTGTTAATTTTGAGGCTTTTTGATTTAGTTTTAGGTTACCTCCTTATTTCCATGCTAAGCCCTACCTCTAGGGGGGTATGTTAGTGTAGAGGATCAAAAGGGGTTGATTTTTGATAAATTTTGATTAGTTTTGGACATGCATGTGTGTTCCCAGGGTTGTTGAAGTTGCTAGACATTGCCCAAGATCAAAACTTGTTAATTTTAAGGCTTTTTTATCAATTTTTAGGGTCACCCCCCTTGTTTCCACATTGATCCACCCTCCAAGGGGGGTGTGTCGACGTGGAAGACTTCAAGGGGCTAATTTTTGACAATTTTTGATAAATTTTGGGCATGCATGTGCATTCTTAGGGTTACCAAGGTTGCTAGGCATCACCCAAGATCAAAAGTTTGTTTTAAGGCCATTTTATTAATTTTTTAGGTTACCTCATTTCCACACTAAGCCCCCCCTCTAGGGGATGTATTAGCATGGAAGACTCTAAGGGGCTGATTTTTGATGAATTTTAACTAGTCTTGGGCATGCATGTGCATGCCTAGGATTGTCGGTGCTGCTAAGCATCACCTAAGGCCAAAACTTGTTAATTTTAAGGTCATTTTAATGGTTTTTTATGTTACCCCCTTGTTTCCACGTTGAGCCCACCCTCCAAGCAAGTGTGTTAGCATGGAGGATCCCAAGGGGTTGATTTTTAAAAAAATTGAATTAGTCCTTGGCATGCATGTGCATTCCTTGAGTTGTCGGTGTTGTTGGGCATCACCCAAGGCCAAAACTTGTCAATTTTGAGGTCATTTTATTGGTTTTTTTATGTTACCCCATTATTTGCACACTAAGAATTTTTCTAGGGGGATGTGTCAATGTGGAGGATCCAAAGGGGTTGATTTTTAATTAGTCTTGGGCATGCACATGCATTTTTGAGGTTGTCGATGCTACTGGACATCACCCAAGATCAAAACTTGTTAGTTTTAAGGCTTTTTTGTTAATTTTTAGGGTCATCCCCTTGTTTCCACGCTAAGCCCCCCCTCTAGAGGGTGTGTTAGTGTGGAAGACTCCAAGGGGCTAATTTTTGACAAATTTTGATCAATTTTGGACATGCATGTGCATTCCCGGGGTTACCGGAGCTGCTAGGCATCACCTAAGATCAAAAGTCATTAGTTTTAAGTCCATTTTATTACTTTTTTTAGGTTAACCCCTTATTTCCATGCTGAGCTCCCCCTCCAAGGGCTGTGTCAACATGGAGGATCCCAAGGGGCTAATTTTTGACAAATTTTAATTAGTCTTGGGTGTGCATGTGCATTCCCAGGGTTGCTGAAGTTATTAGACATTGCCCAAGATCAAAAGTTGTCAATTTTAGGGTTTTTAATTTAATTTTCAAGGTTTCACCCTTGTTTCCATGCTAAGCTCCCCCTCCAAGGAGGTGTGTCAGGGGGTAAGAATCAAGGGGGTATGAACCAAAGTGGGTTATCGACTACTGGAGGTAATGGAGGGGTAGCAAGGCTCTCAAAGAAAGAGTTATGGTCAGTAGAGGTTGGGGAAGAGGATTTTTATGTTATAACCTACTAAACCCCCATGTTAGCCCCACATTGGATGGCATGGAGGAAGATTCACCAACATGGCTTATGATACAAGATTGCAAATTGGCTTATTTGAATGCGAGAGCTAAGTTATTGAAGGCTACACAAGAGTATAAAGGTTAATCATGGTAAATAGGTGGTCAATTTATGGAATTTTGTGTCACCTCCCATCCATCCATGTTTGAGTCAATGTGGTTAGTATAGATGAGGCCTCCCCCTAGTGTGGAACCACCAAATCGAAAGGTTTTGACCATCTTCAACTAGGTTTTCCAAGGTTTAAGGGTAGTCAAGAGTGATTGGAAAGGCTCTTGGTTATGTGGGTCCCTTTTAAGGGTAAAATATAGGTGTGATGTGTAGTGGGGAGTATGAATGTGGGTTGCCACTTTTTGTTCTATACTAAACCCTCAAGGTGACTATTTGTAGCAAACTTTGACCCCTTTCAGAGCCTAGGGTTGAATAATGCAAGTTGTAATTGCCTAATATGGCAAGAAAATTAGCATTTTATGGTTTTAAAGGGTGGAAGGCATGCATCCATGTTGAGTATGGTACCTCGGGTATGGTTCTATTTGTTAAAGGGATGAAAACCCAAATGTTGACATAGTTACTAACCCAAAAAGTAGCATGTATAAGGGTGTAGGGTGGGCCCATGGTTTTACAAATTTAAAAATTGAAAGAATAAGAAAAAAAAAAGTAGTTGCTATTTTCCCCCTTAGTCCCAACATGGAGGATACTTTCCTCCCTATTAGACTTTAGTGTATGTGGAGTTGCCATACACAGAATTAGCAAGTAGGGGTTTGGGTGGAAATGTTGGGTTTTATGGATTTTTAATGTCAAAACTTGTACAAACTTATCACAAATCACCATTTTATCAATCAAGGAGTGGAGGAGAGCTTTGGAATCCATTGCTATAGCTGATCTTGTGGAATCTTAACATTGAAGCTTCTCCTCCCTCTCTTGGCTAGCATTGAGGCTTTTCCCCCTTTGGATTTCAGGCCTCCTTCTAATGGTCAACATCATCATGAAGAAAAATAGCAAGAATCCTTACATCCAAGCATCAGATGAGGTTGCCAAAAGGATATCCACCTTTCTTAAGGTCATTTCCATCCAAGGGACCTCCTCATCAGTTCCAAGGTAGGCCATTCTTTGTCTTTTTCATATTGTTCTAGCCATTTTTGTTGTTTTTTTTTCTGTGTGGTAACAGGTTGTTTTTCTCATATCTAGTTAAAAGGAGTTGATAAAATTGAATTCTAGCAAAATCCCTTGTCATGTTTTGGCCATTTTCATATGGATCTAGAGTTATTTTGCTATTTTCACCTTGGTAAATAAGATTTTTGAAATTAGGCTTGCTTTTTCAAGTGCTTTTTCTAAAAATCTCATGTTGAGGTGTTTTATGATGGGTTGATGTTGGTTTCACTATTTTGATTATAATCTATGGCTACATAATGTCAAATTTGTCTTTTTTGATGCTTTTTATTTCAAAAAAGCAAGTTATGTTGTGTATTCTTTATCAGAAAAATGGCTTAATTTTTGGAAAATTTAATGGTTTTTGGTTTTTATTATTATGTTTAAGATTTTTAATGGCTATGGTATTATTTAATTTGTAGTTCTATTGATCAATTTTTGGCTATTTTAGTTTGGTTGTGCAATTAGGGGTTTGTGCCGTTTTTCAATTTTTATTGAGATGGATGCATAAATATTGATTCAAGCTTTCAAATGGTGGTGGAATCACTATGTTTGGAGCTTGAATGAATTTTTAGTGAATTGTTTTCTAACCATACACGAATGGGATTTGATGGTGATGGCTATGGTTTTACTATTTTTGGCTATGTTTTGTGTAAGAATGGTCACATGTTCTTGGTTACAATGGTCATGGCTAGAAAGTTCATGATTTTAGGGTTCCTTCTGTGGTGGAATCACTAAAATCAGAGCTTAGATGAATGTTTTACAAATTTTATGGTGAGGCTATGTTAATTGGTCTAAGTTTGGTTGTACCACTTTACCCCTTTGAGCATGGATGTGGTTGTCATAGTTGGAATTGTTGATCTCCATGCTCCTAAGGATTATAAATTATGTTGTAAATTATTTTGTGTGTGTGTTTTTTTTGAAGAAAAGAGCTTTTTACTATTTTTAGTAAGTTTTGTATGTTTTAATGCTATTTCTAAATGCATGTTTTGAGCTAAGGCATAATTTTGGTTGTGATGTTTTGGATATAATGGTTTTTGCTACGATGTCAAATCTAGGAGAGGTTGTAATAATATATTCATTATTTGTGAATTTTTTAAAGCAAATTTAAATTAACACCTTAGAGATTTTTATGAAGGCTAATTTTACTCCTGAATAGGATGTGTAAAATTTGTTAAGAAATTATAAGTGTTGGAATGTTGTGTTAATGTTGTTTGTTTGTTTGTTTGCTATTTATACTTTCCCCTTGTAGTGTCCTGCTAAAGCCAGTGCTCATTGTGGTTGAGCTAGTTGGCATTGTTTGCTACCTTGATCAACCTACAAACCAAACCCCTCTTCCTAACTTGGCATTGGAGAAGATGTTAGCATGGTTCTATCCACAGGTAAGGGATTTCCTTGCCTACCTTCTCCAATACTTTAGTGTCTTGATGTGGTCACACTTGTCTGAGGAGGTGGCTGCAATCATTATGGAGACTTTGCCACTTGGGTTTGCATGCTTGATTACTCGGTTTATAATTGATGGACTGGAGACTTGAGTAGTAGGAGAGCTAGTGGATTTTATTAGTCCATGATACCTTTCAAATATATGGACCATGGTAGAGTATTCATGTTATAACATGAATAAAACTTAGATGGTGGCACAAAGAGTCCACTCTTTGTTCTAGAATCCTCTAGGAACTATGTACTACTTACAGGGGTAAGCATGGCTATTATAGGTTTTAATATTTTGGTTTTATCTCATTTGATGTTCTCTCTTCTAACTTGTTGGTTTCACATGTATCTTGTAGGCACAAGGTCAATGATCAAGGTTTGATCAAGAATGATCAAACCTTGGCAGTAGTCCATATTGCATTGAATGAATTCACCAAAGGCCCCAAGATTAGATATGTTGTTTTTGAATAGCTAAGAGGGGAGTTTGATGAATATCCAACTATATTTGACCATATTTACAAGAAGTGTGTGGCTACCAAAATAGCACACAAGTGGTGGGTGGCCCCTANTATATTTGACCCTATTTACAAGAAGTGTGTGGCTACCAAAATAGCACACAAGTGGTGGGTGGCCCCTATGGAAATTAGAGATATGGGTATTACCACTGGGACCTCCACACGAGCTTCTCCAAGTAAGAAGAAGAAGAGTGAGAAATCAGGTATATTGTTACGTTAAAGGTTTTATGGTTACTTAGGCTTTAATTTTCTTATGTCTAAAACATAATTGTATTGATGCCAAACACTTGTCTTTTGCTTATAGGGCCTTCCACTTTTGCAAATGATATCATATTTCTCATCAGATGTTTTGTGGATAATCTCATGCGAAAGTTTGGTCAGGTGGGACCAACATACGAATGGTTAAGGGAGAATGCATTTGAAGACATTTAAGCAAAAATTACATAGGTAGCTTTGCTTGAGATCTTCATGGTGCCCAACCCTATCATTCCTTCTACAGAGATGCTGAACATCATAGATTCTTTTGATGAAAAAGTCGATGTGTTCCGCACCATTGTATGATGCTTATCCATTGTTATTGCCATTAATGCATCTACCTTTCATGACTTATTTAGTGTTTCACTGATAGGATGACAATTGCCACCAAATTGATGAAAGAGGTAGGCCATTGTGCAGAGCTTGAGGAATGGATTGGTACTATTAAGGGCCACTCTAGTCTTGCTTGCAATAGCTTTATGAACCCTAATGAAAAAGGGTCTTGTCCCTTGTTGAGATCTAGGGTATATCCTAAATTATTGTCACAAAATAAGGTGATTGGCATTGTGTAGGGATGGCCCTTTAAGAAGGTTATAACAGAGGGGACTTGTTTTAACTAGGTGCTTCCTTGGTAGAGAGGCTCAAAGAGGAAATCCTAAAAATTCATGTAGAATCTTCCACAATAGTCCACATGTACCATGTGTCTTTTGCAAGCTATTTGAAGAAGTTTGCAGAATTTTTGGTGAAGAAGAGAGGTGGATTGTGGATGCACAAGGACCAACAACAACTCTCTAGGTTGGATAAAGCATCTTTATCCAACCATGAGGGCCCAGAATCCACCAAAGGGTATGGAACATTTACTATCTATGACCACCAAGGATCTTGATTTTAGTCAGTGTGAATCCCTTAATAGCATAGGGGAGGTACCTCTTACAATTCCAACAAGCATCAAGAGGGCCCAACAATTGTGTGGTGAAGCCATTGAAGTAGCTAGGGCTAATTTGAAGAGGCCTGTAGAGGAAGCACCACTAATAGCAGAGACACCATCCAAGAAAAAGATTATCTTCAAGATCCCATGCTTGGACTAGGCAATCATTGGTATACTTCTACTATGCTTTCTTTTCCTTTTTTAATTATGTTTTTGATTATGTTTTGTTCTGTGGCTATTCATGTTAATTTATCTAATAGTTTATGGCTACAGATCAATTGCAAAACTTGGCAGCCCAAGTTGTTACTACAAAAGAAGAACAAAGGCAAGTAAAAGAGGCACATAAGCATGTAAAAGAGGAAGAGTAGAGATGTAGGTCTATAGTAGAGGAAGAATAGAGGCATGCAGAGGAGGCACTCTTGCAACAAGATATGGGTGATCTTGACACCTTGTTCAGTAGGTCACTGGTTAGGGAGTCTCCAATTGAAATCTCTAATGATGATGAAGATGATCTTGAGAAGGAAATGGAGAGCATAGGTATACTTATGCTCTACTTGTTATTGCCTATAGTCTTATGCTTGATTTTAGAGTTCTTACTTATCCAATAATTAGTATGCTTATCATAGTTCCCAAGCCTACATCAAAGGTCCTTGTACCTAAGTTTCAGATGAAACTGTGGGTAGAGGTCCTAGACAAGATAGAATTCATGCATGAGATGACAAAGGGCATCATTGGTTGGTTGTAGTAGGTTGCACGCAAAATTGGTAAGAACTATGTTTTGCTATGCTTAGTCATTTTGCTATGAGATGTATTTTATGTTACAGTTATATTATATATTGAGTTTAAGATTGTTATTTTTGTTATTTTTGTGTCATCAGTTACATGGGATCCAACCTAAGACATGGAGTTTAACTTGCCTAAAATTCCTCTTGACACCATACATATTTCCTTAAAGCTTTACAAAACTGCCATTGATCTAGTAGTTTCGTGTGCTAAAGCTTCATGGGAGATTTAGAGGTCTAATGAATCCCTATGGGAAAAAGTTATGACCTTGAAGGAGGAAAAGAAAAGGCAAGTTTGGAGGATCTAGGATCTCAAGGAAAGTAAGGCCTTCATGGATGCTCAAGTGGAGAACTTAGGGGACTTACGGACCAAAGAGATCACATGGACCTGCTACTGGCACATTATCCATGATAAGATACTCTTTCTCTAGAGTTTCATGAGCAACAAATGTAGATGGAATTGATCTCTCAAAAGGCACAGGATTGGAAAGATTATTGTGCTTGGGTCTTGGAGTGGGGTAAGACCCAAAGGGATCACAAGTGAAAGTATAATGTTCATCGAGATGCCTATTTGAAATGGCTGAAGAAGGAGATAACCGAACAATAAAATAGAGAGATGTTTATTTAGGGTATTCAAGTTGAGAGTGTTTTCAACCTCTTTGAAAGCACTATGATAGTGGTTGAGTCTCCTACTCCATAGATCACCATAGCTACAGATGAGGTTGCTATAGCTACAATTTCATGGGAGCCACCATCACGAATAAGAGTGGATAAAACCAACATCCTCATAGGCATCAGTTTAGGGGACATTAACTAGGCCAATATGATAGAAGACCTGATTCTCTAACGTTTGGAGATTGGCCTTCATCATCTTCCCCAAGAGTTGGATTCTCCATAGGTATGATGACCTTTATGTTTTGCATTTTTTAAGCTTTGGTTTTTTTCTTTTTTGTTTTATGTGTTTTTTTCTACCAAGTTTGTGTTATGATTTTGGTTATTATGGTCACTAACTAGTTATGTGTTGCTATCTTATAGGCATTTTAGGATGTTGGTGGCCCTAGTGGTGTTAGTGATGATGATGATGATGCACCACCACCTCCTCCTCTAGATGCCCCCTTGGCACCATTAGATGCCTGACATGATAGTCTTTATTGTTTGTTTCAGTTTATGTTTAACATTGTATGACTTATGTCAGCCAACACTTGAGTTGTATACATTTCATTATTTATGATTAATAGTTTTAACATTTATGTCATAAAATGTGACCATGGCTATGTTATTTTATTTTAAGAAAATTTAAATTTTAAGTTTTTGGTTTTGGTTATGGTTATATACACTGTTGATTGATTTATTATTTTAAGGTTCTAAGGTTACAAGTGTTGAAAATATTTATGTAGAATATGGTCACGTTGGCTATGACAAGAATTGTAAGATTATGAATAGGCAAGGGTTACTTACCATGTTTTTGTTTTGTTAATAAAAGAAAAGGCATGACAGGCTATACATTTATCACTAATTTAAGGTCATGGTAGGCCACAATGCCAATTTAGAGTCTTAGCGGATTGTAACACTAGTTTAAAATCTTAGAAGATTGCAATGCCAATTTAGAGTCTTACCCAACCAAGTTGCCGATTTAAGGCCTTGGCAAGCTATAATGCTGGTTTAAGGCCTTGACAGGCCATGGGTTTGCTAGTTTTAGGCCATGGTGAGTCTTCGAACTTTATGATTTTTTGTAAGGATTTTTTTTATCATGTATATAAGTAATGGAAAAGAAAGGTTGTAATACATAAGTAAAATACAAATGAAAGTATAAATCTAGGCTACTTGCATGAAGAGTAAAATAAAATGGACAAATAAGCTTTATAGATTGGCAAAGAGAGGCTAAGCTACATGGCTATATAGTTATTGGGACATGGCTATAGGGACATGGTATGAAAGGATCAAGGGGGACTTCACTTATGCAGACTCTTCTTAAATTTTGAAGGATTAGGAAATGAGTAAGGTCTACTATGCATAAGTTTGTATTTTCCACAACCTTCACTAATAATTTTAAATAGGAGTTCATGCCATGATGCATCTTGCTGCCCATCCTTGTTGTTATTGGCTTTTTGCTCTCTCTTAGGTTGTTGGATTTCACGACTGGGAGTTTCTTCTTGAAACTCCACTTCAAAACCTTATTCTATGTCCACATTTTTAATAGTCAGGGGCACTGCATTATCATCATGAATGATGATCTCACCTCCATCATAAGGAAGGTGAATCTTTTGGTGAATGGGAGAAGACACAGCTTACAATTGAGCTAACCAAGGTCTTTCTAGGATAAGGTTAAGCCTAGGTGTTTTCTCCACCACCAAGAAATTCACAATTATGGGGAATTTCTCCCTTACCACAAAATATAAGGAGATGGACCCCTTAATAGTAACCCTTGATTCGTTGATAGATTTGAGAGTTACTAGTGACATTTTTTGTATTTGCTCTCTCAAGCCTAATCATTCAATGATGGTACACAGGATGACATTAGTAGTTACATCACATCTACATGAACTTGATGCATCATAGATTACCCTACTTGTATGATTATGAATAGATGAGCCCTAGTAATTTTTCCATTTTGGGGATTAACCTTAATTTTTCTATTGCAAAATGTTAGGGGTGTCAACTTCCCATCCCTAGCGGCGGGAGGAATCATTACTACATGGATGGAATCCTTGTTAGTGGGTATATCCTCATTGATAGGGATAGAAGTTAGTATTTTGACTAACACATCATGATGTGTGGCATGATCAGGTCATTCAAATTCAAAGAAGTGTTATAATTGTTTGGGCTTCTTCTTGTTCTTTTGACCATGAGCTTTGGGATTCCCTTGTGGTTTGTTGTTTGGAGTGGGTTGAGCAAAGGAGGTTATGGGTATAGTTGATATGGGAGTGGGATTTGGTGGGCCCACTTCCTTTTATGCCTCCATCTACTTATCACCCTTATTATTGGGCTTTTGCTTTTGTTTCTTCTTTTTCTTGTTTGGAGCCTCTCGATTATTAGTTGTTGGTTGTGAGGAAGATGCAATAGCATTAGCCACCATAGGAGGTTGTTGCATGGTTTTATCAGTTTGTGAGACTATGGCTGGTTGAGCTATGGTGGGCTGGGGTACCCTAATGACAAATGATTTCCTGGGAGACACTGGTGAAGGCACCCTTACAAAAAAAGAGGGTCTTGACTTAGTGGAAGCTAAAGAAGCCCTTTCACCATAAGGAGGTACATGAATCACAAATGGTTCTCTTGAGGATCTTTGATTACTATCTATGTTGAATCTTGATATGATATATGTAGTGTTGTTAGCATTCAATAGGTTTTTGTACACCTACATCAATTGGTTTTGAGGTCAGACAAGGTTGGATGCATCTGATGGTTTTCAATAGTTGATTTAATAGTTTTGATGGCTTACTTTTCAATAGTTGATTTAATAGCTTTGATGATTTTAATGGTAGTGCAACATATTTAGACCCATCCTTCCTTTCAAAATTGGGTTTGGTCATTATCGATGCAGTGGCCCTAGAGGCCAAAGGTTGGTTGTCATAGTTATTATTTGTGGGGACCTTAGGTGGATTGTTCCTTGGCCCCTAGCTAGTGGTCTTAGCCTCTATAGTTGCTATAGTCATATTGTTATGTTTTCCTTTCTCCTTGTCTTTTGGCATATGTTGGTTTTTGTATGCTATGTAGGCTGGGTCATGATTGGCCTCTACAAAATCTTCTATATTCTTGATTTGGGAGAATGCTTGGCTAAGTGACCATGGGTAAAGGTAGTAAAGTTTAGACTTGATAAAGTCATTAACCATCCCCTTAAATATAGCCAAAAGGTGATTTTTTGCTATGGGCTCTGGTATTTTGTTTAAAAGTTCATTCCATCGTTGGATAAACTTTTGTACGGGCTCAAGGGATCCTTGCTTGACCTTCGTGAGTTAGTCAAGAGTGGTGTCAAGCTTCAAGTTATACTTGAAGTGATTAATGAATTAAGCTATCAAGTCTTCAAGGGAGGGTATTAATCCTCTAGGTAACACTCAGTACCAATCAAGTGCTTTCCCAAGTTAAGGTCATAGGAATAAATCCTCATGATGGTATGAGGCCATGGCTGCAATAGTAAGCACTCAAATTTGAAGGTTATAAGGTGAGCATTAGGGTGACCTTCTCATTGTATTTGCTAAACTGGGGGACAGGGACACTAGAAGGGAGTGTCAAAGGTGAGACCATAGGATTGATAGGATCATCTTGGTAGAAGTATATGATCTTTACACTTTGGGACGTAGAGACTTTAATCCTCTTTAGCTCTTTTGTTAGGTCCTAGATCATCTAGAAGGCTTGGTCCAGTCCCTATAATGGTCCCATTGGTTGTGAGGCCTACACATATGGTTGTGGTATCTGTCGGGAGGCCTGTGGCCTTGCTATGGGTTGGATGATAAAAGAAAGGGGTTGCATCATGGTTGTGACTTATGGGCCAAACAAAGAAAAGGATGTCTATGTTGGTACTTGAGGCACAAATAGGATAAAAGGGGTATGTGACCCCTATGTTTCTTGGGGACTCATAGTGGGCCCCATGTGTATAGGTAATGAATTTGCAGTAGTAAAAGCCACCATTGATGGTTTTATGTGTTGAGACTGTGTTGTAAATGACATTGATGTGTTATGATTTATTGCTTGTGGCATTGCCTGAGTTTGATGTGTGGCTATAATAGGTGTGGGATCTACCATAGTAGGGTAGGAAGGAGCAGAAGATAATGACACCATGCCCATGGAGAAAAAAAAAGCATTGGAGGAAGGCTCTATGACCTTAGGAGGTGGTAGACTTTCTTATCCAAAATTGAAAGGTGCAAAGATGATAGTAAACTTTACCCACACTAACCTTTTATTTGTCACACTCACTAATGCCCACACTAGCTTCTTAGCTGTCACACCCTTGGATATGGTAGGGGGGAAAGAGGGGTTGAGTTGGTAGGATCTCACACCTTATGATGAAGTATCATTAAGTCACTGCATTGACTGGGCTGCGTATATAGGGCTGCGTATATGTGGGCCCATCGACGTAGCCTTCCTGTGTCGATGTGGCCCCATTTACGCAGCCGCCTTTCTTGGCCTATAAATAAGAGGGCCTTTTGCCTTATTCAGGCATCTTTCAATTAGTTGTAGCGAAGCTCTTGTAGTTTGTTCCCGTAGGAGATAGAATATTTTCCAAGTGCCTGCAGCAGGTGTAAGAAAAGTGATCGACTCTTTATTCGAGTGTTAATATATCTGAGCCCATTGGCATGACAACAATAAAGACGAACTATTCAAGCATTCTTTGCGGCATTTGGACTTAGCTATGTCATGCATTCAGTAGTTTAATATATTTATGCTTTGTTAGTTACATGTTAATTACTTAAGTTTCTGTTATTATTATATTAATTGCTATTGTTCATTCGTAGTTCGTAAAGGCCATAAGTACGACCATCTCGAATGTAAATCAAACACTTGGTAAACCCAGTGACGCTTAACGTCTGGTAGCCCAGAAGTGTTAGGAGATGCTCAGAACGTGCTCGGAAGATGGGACTAGATACTTATGCTAGGAATAGTTAGAATACAAGTTAGGATAATTAGAGATTAGATAATAGTTTATTCCTCACCTTTCATACCTTAAATTAGCCAGCAAAAGATATGCAAAAAGCTATAAAAATCATTAGCCCTAGTCTCACTTAACCATCATAACGGAACATCACAAGTGAGGTTAGGAAGATAATGACCGTTCTAACCCAGAGTTTCATTGGTTAGAGTCTGGTGTATGTTAAGTATTTACAGTCTATGGAATTTGACTGGGTCGCGTGTGAATGCCTGTGATTCGTTTGTATGGGCGTAGGGGTACCTAGCCGCTCATCACCTTAGAAATCCAACGTTGGTAAAAAGGGGATGAAAGCTATTAAAGGTGTGGAGAATGAATGTAAATTTTGATAGTTGTAATTACTATAAGGTGTAAATCCTATGAAAATAGACAAAAATGATCAAAAATAGATTAGTTACTATAAGTAGGATAGCCAAAATAGAAACCTTCAGCTTTCTGAAAATGGTTTTAGAAATTGCCAAATTCAACCACAAAGAAAGGGGGAAAATTCTTTTGGTTGGTAAGGATGGCAAGGTTGGTTTTGGAATGAGAATTGTGAATAAGGTGAAACGTTGGTGTGTGAGTATTCAAGGCTAGTTTTAATTGCTGAAATTCACAGTAGATGTTGGAAAACTCAACACCCAACCACCTACAACTCCAACACTAGGGTTTTGACTGTAGGAGAGGTGAGAGGCAACATTAGGTTTTTGAAGAAGTTTTCAAGGTTTTCGTTGTGAAAATTAGAAATTTCTAATAGGTGGATAATGTTGGCTATGGGGGCAATCAGATTTGACTTTAGAAATTAGGCAAAGGTCCTCCTTCTAGCACCAAGAAAATTGTTGCGATAGAAAATCTTGATTGCTAGAAGAAACCAAGGATTCTTAGTCATAGGTAGCCTCAACCCTGAATCCCCTAGGGCCTCTACTAGAAAAATGGAATTCAAGGTACCCTGGATAGTATGGTAGATCACCTAGGGACCTAGTGGGGTACAAAACAAGGGTATAATAGAAGTATAAAAATACGCAAATCTATGAAATGATGCACATAAAATATAACAATTATTTTTGAAATTGTACACAGAATGAAATCATAAACTTTATTAAATAAACAAAGAATGAGTTCAAAGGTGTGCACAAATTAGTGCCTAGGAAAGGGGGGCAAAAAGGGGCTTACTTGGGTAGGGTTTCAGAGTTTGTTGAAGCCACAATCAAGTCCATGATCCAGTATCATTTTTTTTCCTTAGATCTATAATTTTTGTTGATGCTAGAGACTATGGAAATGTAAAGGATTGGGGTGGCCAAAGTGCATCATGTTAGGATTTGGTGATCCTAGTGGGGTAACGTTGACACCCAAAGCTCATACATCCAAAGGGGAGAGTAATAGGGGTAACAAGTTGCAGGGGGTCCACACTGCTAGGCACCAAGAAGTTGTGTTTTTTCTAAGGAAGTAAGAGCTCTTAGATGCCAAAATGCCAAAGGTGCTAAATTGCAAAAGTTTGGAACCTTGACATGATTCCAAGGTATGGTTTTTATAGGGTTATGTCCATGATTTATGCTATAAATTGGCTATAAATGGCTGACATGATTGGCTACAAATTCACTACCAAATTTTTGATTGATTGGCTGAAAATTGATTATAAAATTGCTGAAAATTAGTTTCCATGTTAAAGGAGGGTAGGTGTGGTTCACCCCCATACATCTAGTTTTTTGAGCACCTCTCTCCTAGTTGGCTAACCCCCCTCCCACTAGGGGGAGAGTGTCAAACTTGAGGAGGGATGGGAAGTCAATGCTAGGGGTGAAGGTCAACCCCTCCAAGCTGTGTCACCCCACTTTCCATGCTAGTGGTAGGTGAGTTCTACCCCCCTTGCACTCCCCTATGTTGGCCTTGAAGTCTCTTAGCTGGCTTACCCCTTGTAGAGGGTGTGTTAGCGTAGAGAAAAGTATACTTGCCATAAAACCCATAAAATGCCATTTTTGGCATTCCAAAAGGCATTTTTGACTTTCCCAAGCCCAAATATAGATACTAGATGACGTTTTTCACTTGGGTGATGAGGCTTTGACCACTTATGAAGCATTTTTGGCCCCAAAAGTATGAAACATATGAGATTGCCCCTTTATGGGTTACAACCTTCACATTTACAATAAAATATTACCTCAAGTTTCATGGGATGGGATTACAAATGTTTCAACATGCAAATTTGGTGGTGTTTTGGATTAGTGTTTCAATTAGCTTCTGCTATAGTGTCTTAAATGACTTCTCACATGGTTCCATCCATTGGAATGGTACATCTTTCTTCGTTAATTCCACTAGATACTTTGCTATCTTTGAAAAATTTTCAATGAATCTTCTATAGTATTTTGTATGGCCAATAGGTGATTTGACATCCTTAATAGTTTGTGGTCTTTGTGTGATATTTTGAATTACTCCTATCTTATTTGGATCTACCTCTATTTCTTTTTGTGATACCTTATGTCGTAGAACAATCCCTTCTTGGACCATTAAATGGCTCTTTTGCCAATTGAGCTTCAAATTAGTTTCAACTCAAAACTTGCTCTAGTTGGTCCAATGCTTGTTTGAAATATAGCCCATAAGTAGAAAAATCATCCATGAATATCTCCACTCTATTACTAATTTATTTTTAGATGATACTTACTGCTAATGGGAGCATTACACAAGTTAAAGGACATTTTCTTATAGGAAAATGTTCCTTATGGATTGGTGAATATGGTCTTTTCTTGATTTTTTTAATGTAATGTGAATTTGATTATACTTCTTGTACATGTCAAGGAAATTTTAGTATGGGTGTCCTACTATTTTATCAAGGACTTGGTCAAAAAATGGTAGAGGAAAGTGATCCTCCACTTGCTAGCTTTCTTTGGGACAATGATTAAGGGACTAATCCATTCACTATTTGCAATTGGATAGATGAATCCTTCTTTCAATAGTTTCTACAATTCCTATTTTATCACTTCCTTAAGTTAAGGATTTAGTCTTCTTTGAGGCTAGTGGCATTGTTTGATAGTTAGATCTGTATAGGTTTTGTATTGGCATATATATGTTGTAGCGACTGAAAACGTCAGTGGCTGGAAACATCGAGAGGTTGTCAAGCGAACAATTTTAACCCCGGATTTGTGCGAGGGTTGTGCTAGATAAAAATGGAAACGAGGCACCCTGAATGGTTTGGTCAATCAAACAGGGACTTAGTCAGCATAACTTAACCTTATGTAAATGTCATTTTAAGCGTGAAATACGTGAAATCTAACTGATGATTAATAAATGCGATAATGAAGAAAATAATGCTGAATAGTGATGACAATATAGAAATAACAGAGTAACTGGGATGAGAAAATGCACCACTGCAAAGTCACGGGTTTGATTCTCTTCTCTCCTTGAAAATGTATAATAAGTGGTATAGTGCTGGAGCGGCACAAGGAGTCCAAGAATGACTGGAATGCTCGAAATGCCTCAACTATGTTTTCAAGTACAAGCTTAATAACCAACAGTACAAAGTGCCAACAAGAAAAAAGCTAATGTCAAGTGCCAATGCTAAAAGTGCCAACTGCTGTAATTTTCCAACCAGGGGGATTTTCAACTTGCCAATCAAGTGAGTTCTCAATTTTCCAAATACTAAAATTTGCCAATCGTTTGAATTGCTAAAATGCCAACCAATGCCAACAATGTTCAAAATTGCCCAAAATTGCCAATGCCTTAAGTGTTGCTCGTTGGGGTATTTATAGGACTAGGAGCATGCGAGAAATAAGGCTTAGATGACATGTGTCCTAGACCCACAAAATGCTGACATGTCCATACTGCATGAACATGCAAAGTCGGTTGTGATCTTGCCACACTTCAATTATGTTTCCGAAACTAGAGATGCTGGAATCAAATATGCCAACAATGCAGACGAGGAATGAGGCACATTAAAGTAGTGTAGCTGCCTACTATGCTATGCTATGCTATGTAGCATAGCATGTTGGCATAGCATAGCTGCTTGCTATGCTGTGCTATGCTATGTAGCATAGCACAGCGTAGCCACTTGTTTGAAAAAGAAATTTATGTTGAAGTCAACTACATCTGCTAGAAGCTTTGGTGCACATCGGGTCAACTTTTGTAGCACTTTGTTTGATTTGCATCTTTGTTGCACTATGCTACGCTACATAGCGTAGCAGCTGACTCCGTTTGCAACCCGTGTTGAAATTGCAAACACTTGCTTGGAGCTCTGATTATGATAACAACTGCAACTTTTGGTTTTACGAAGGGAAGAATTCAAACTTGCTGAACTTGCATTTGAGACACCTTTTGCTATTCTTGCATCGTCGCTACGCTATGCTACGCTATGTAGCGTAGCACAACGTAGCAGCTAGCGTATCCTGCTTTCTATTCAATTCACCACTTTCTGATGAGAAGCTTTGCTAAGGACTTGAAGTTGAACAAGGAAATTGGTTTTGAAGGCCGAAGTGCTTGCCGAGGGCAATTGGAATCACTATGTAAGTTGGGCCTTTCTATTTTGCCTTTGCTACGCTGTGCTTGCTTGTGAGGGAGTTGTTTGCATGGTCATTTTTACTTTTGCTAACCTTTGACCTCTCATTGGGATAGTTAGAGAGGGTCACTGCAAAAAAGCTGATGTGCCCTTTGTTTCAAGCACACTTTTTTTTTTTTTGTTTTTTTCATGAGCTTTTGCTCTTTTATGCTTTTCTTTTGCTGTTTTTCCGTTTACATTTGCAAACAAGCTTGTCGCAGGACAGGCGTTTCTTTCCCAGGATGAGTTGCATTACATCCACGTGGGGATTTAACCTACCTATAGATGCTTCCCATGTAGCGAGTTGCATTACACGCATCATGGACTTTGTAGTTGGGCATATGGAAGGGCTTTACAAGAATCAGGAAAATTCATAAAAGATGTGAGAGTGAGAATTGCAGGTGTAAGGAACGAGGTAAAGGAGGTTAAGGGGGAGGATGTGCACTTTGAAGTGGCTAAGCTAGTCAGGATGACCACCTTGGAATGATGTAGTGTCCTGCCTCCGTGGCAAAATGCACCTTTGACTGACGCCTCTTCAATATGTATCTTGCAAAAATAATAGAGAGCAAACCAGAAGAAACAACCATGATGCAAAACAAAGGCAAAGGTCTTGCTTGCTTTGAATGCTGCTGGAATAACAAATGTTGTTGCTGAGCCATTCGACGTCTAAACTAGAAAGGCCAACAATAGTTCTGGCAACATCCGCTTGGAGAGGTTGGCACCGAGGTAGCTAGGAATTATGGTGATGCGAGTGCTTAGGAATCCCTACCCAAGGTAAACATCATGCAATTTAGTTGTGAGATAGGCTACCCAATAGTTGAACACCTTTTGGGCTTGGGTGATGGCGGGGGTTGGAGGATAGCAACATTGTGGCTGGGCCACAATACTATTGGAACTCCAGTAGCAGGTGCTGACTACGGAAGCTACTACCAGGGTAAAAGGCTGTGGTAGCAGTAGCTC
The DNA here is from genome assembly GCA_015680685.1 of Gnetum montanum. Lineage (NCBI taxonomy): Eukaryota > Viridiplantae > Streptophyta > Gnetopsida > Gnetales > Gnetaceae > Gnetum > Gnetum montanum. Next base: position 82,360 of record MNCI01035702.1, read on the forward strand.
CGGAAGGTCAGAAAGATGTCATATGAAATCTCCAAAGGATCAGCAAGATGCTAGGGGCAGCGATGTTGCACATATTCCTGAGGATGTTTTCTTAGTATTGTGAACTGCATTCGGGAACTACAACATCCCACCTCATGTTGGCGGTGTGCATGATTGCTTATTTGTAGAGTTGTGATGCATGCTAAGGACATGCCGCAAACCCAGTTTAAGGTCCTGGTAGACCATCTGATCTGTTGGTTTAAGGTCTCAACAGAACGTGGTGCACTAGTTTAAGGTCCTAGCAAATCACAGTGATAGTTTATCATCATAGCAGATGGTGGCTGTGCTAGTTTAAGGTTCTAGCAGACCGAAGTGCTAGTTTAACGTCATAGGGGATGGTGGATAGGCCAGTTTAAAGTCATAGTAGACCGTTTGTGCCAGTTTAACGTCGTAGCGGACGTGCTTTACCAGTTTTATGTCATGGTAGACAATCTGTGCTAGTTTATAGTCATAGCGGACTACCTTTGCCAATTTTACGTTGTAGCAGATGAGCTTTGCTAGTTTTACATCGTAGCAGACATTTTCTTACCTTGCTCATGCTTCAAATGTAGTATGGCTTGAGGTATGAATGATTTACAAGATTTGCGAACTCGTTACCATCTGTGTTTGCCAGCTTGAAGGCCTTATTCCTGTAGGCTTTTGTTACCATGAATGGACCTTCCTAGTTTGCTAAGAATTTGTTCACATGCTCACGAATGGCCTTGAGAATGAGGTATCCCTTCTTTATCAGTCATTGATGCAGGTTTGCATGATGCTTCTACTATTGCCTGTTCTGATAATGCTCTATGAGACCAAGTGTCTATGCACGCTCCTCCTCTATGGAGTCGAGGTCAATGATCCTTGAATCATTGTTCTGGGCTTCGTTCATGATGTTTGACAGGATCATTCGAAGTGATGGTACTTGCAACTCAAGAGGTAACATTGCTTCAGATCTATAAATGAGACTATAAGGTGTCTTACCTGTTGCAGTCTTGCACATCATCCCGTAAGCCCACAAGACATAGAGGATTTGTTCATGCCATTGCCTCTTGTTGTTGTTAAGAATTTTCTAGAACAAATTGATGATGGACTTGTTCATAGCTTCTACTTATCCATTTGCTTGCAGATAGTATGGCGAGGAGAATGATTACCTAATGCCAAGATTAATGCAAAAGGTTTTGGTTTCCACACTACTAAACTGTGGCCCATTGTTGGTCACAATAGTCATGGGAAGCCCAAACCTTGTCATGATGTTGTCTAAGATGAAGTGGCAAACCTGCTATGATGTAGTCTTCCTTAGGGGAATAANGCAAGGCATTGTCTCCCATGAGCACATATTGCTGAGCATGTTTGCGGAACGCATCTCTTTGGATAGATGTCAATCTGCTTGGGGGCTTGCCATGTTGCAGGTAGGCTTTAATGTTGGCATACCACTCCTGGGTGTCCGCAGTGCTAACAGAGGCTACGTGTACCATCTGAGTGATAGGCTTCATACACTAGGTAATCGAAGTTAGCAAAGTTGCAAATAGGTGTGGTGGCACATTTAACGCTAGGGTGGCCAAGGCATCTACTATGGTGTTTTCATTGCGTGGCACGTGTTGAACGTCTGTTGTTGCAAACTGTTTAAGTAAACTTTTTGCTAGGTCACAGTAGGGCTGCAGGTGTGTAGCTTTACAGGTGTAGACTTCAGCAATTTGATTCACGATGAGTTGTGAATCCCTGCGAATTGCCAGGTGTTGAATGCTTAATGCTTGGGCTACCAAGAGGCCCCTAAGTAACCCTTCGTACTTTGCCACATTGTTCGTACAAAGGAACAAAAAATGATAAGAAAAAGGTTGCATTTCCCCTGAGGGAAACATAATGATGGTAGCTACACTACCTCCTCGGTGGTCGAGGCGTCATCAAAATGCAAAGTAGCTTCAAGATGTGACGGGATAGCGTTGATAGTGCTAACATGCTCATCAGGGAATTTGGGATCTATGATTGCCTGATCGTGGATGGGTGAGGTTGTAAGTTACATTGCTATAGCTTGACCCTTTGTCAACGATTGGCTCACATAATGGAAATTGAATTTCGCTATTATGGCTTTCCACTGGGCTATCCTGTTGCTTTCATACAGATTGTTTGTGATAGCTCAGAGTACATTGATCTTGCAAACGATGTTAACCTTGCTATGAAATAGATAATGCCTCCATTTATTTAATGCAAAGACTAGGGCAAGGCAGTTTCTCTCCACCTCATTGTATTTTGCTTCATACACTATCAATGCATGACTTAGATAATACACTGGAATGTCAAAGCCGTTGTCTCGTCTCTTAGATAACAGTGCTACGATAGACATTTCTAAGGTGGCAAGATAGACAAAGAAAGGCTTATCCCTCTATGGTGGGTACACAGTTGGGAGGTGTAAAAACTCTTTCTTCATATCATCAAAGGCTTGTTGGCATTGTATTGTCCATTCGAAGTTAATTCCCTTCTTCAGTAGATGTTACATGGGGTGTAACTTGTTAGTCAACTTTGCTATAAATCTCCTAATGAACTGTACCCTACCTTGTAACCTGCACAATTATTTAAGGTTTGTAGGTGGCACTAGATTAACTATGGCCTTGACTTTATTAGGGTTCACTCATATTCCAACCTCAGATACTACAAATCCTAACATGCATCCGGTTCTCACCCCGAAGACACATGTTTTTGGGTTAAGGTGTAAATCATGCATCTGGAAATGCTTGAGGACTACACCTAGATCATTGGGATGATCAGTGGCCTCTTTAGATTTGACTGCTATGTCATCCATGTAGTCATTCAGCGTTTTTAGGATGTAGTTGCTAAAGATGTAAGTCATGGATCTCTGGTAAGTTTCTCCGACATTCTTGAGTCCGAAGGGCATCATAGTATAATAGAAAGTACCTCATGGGGTCATGAAGGTTGTTGTTAACTGATGCTCTGGGTTGATGCAAATTTGGTTGTAGTTGAAGAAATCATCCATGAAGGATAATAGAGCATGACTGGTCGTAGTGTCGATGAGTTGATCAATACTCGGTAGTGGGAAGTCATCCTTGATCATGGCTTTATTCAAATTTTGGAAGTCTATACAAATTCGTATTCCTCCTATTTTCTGAGTAATCAACTACCTGGATGAAACCAACCTGATAGAGCTTGGTGGTTTCATCCCGTACGGCTAGTGTGATCTCTGGTTTAATCTTGTAAGCCTTCTGCTTAATTGCTTTCATCTACGGACCTAAGACAATGTTGTGTTGTATGAGCCTTGGATCTAAACCTGGCATGTCGATGTAAGACCATGCAAATACTTCAATGTTATTTTGTAGTACCTTGGCTACATCTTTGTGCATTTGTGAATCTAGGATTGAGCTAAGCTTTAATGTTTTTATTTCCCCCCTAGATGTGGTCACAGGCATCTCAATGAGAGGGTCCTCAGTTACATCCCCAGCTTCTAAATCTAGGGCTTGGACCAGGCTTTTAGGCAAGTCTGTGGATGTTTCTAAGGACACTACAGTGCTTTATGTGGATGAATCCCAGTCTATTGACTCTGGGTTCAGTTGTCTTGCAAGCTCAGCATGTGGACCTGTCAATGCTAGGGGTGAAGAAAGATCATGGTGCATTGCCATTCTTGCTCAACTTGCTACAATTTGATGAATGCATAGTCAAGGGATACCTGTTTGTAGCAACAGTGCATGGTAAGCATTTGTAAAGCAATAATGAGATGTGACAGTTGAAATAACTATAAAATATGACATGAAATTTGCAACTTGCCAGTTTAAAGTCATAGCAGACTGCTTGGGTGCAAAAAATGTAAAACTGCTAGTTTAAGGTCTGTGCGGACCGCTAACGGGTTATTATAGCGAAACTACAAAGTATTTAGTTTAAGGTCTTTACAAACTACTAACAAGATCAAAGATACTTGTTAGAATTGCTAGTTTAAGGTCTTTACCGACTGTTAACTTGATAGAGACTATGGGTTAGAATTTGCTAGTTTAAGGTCTTTACAGATTGTCTGAATGCAAAAGTTTGAAGCTGCTAGTTTAAGGTCTTTGCAGATTATCTAGTTAGTTATTTTTGCGAAGGCCAACAACTAGTTTAAAGTGGGTCAAAGTTTTCTGTTGGGCCCACCTGCTACAATGAAAATAGTGCTGCTACACTATGGGAAAATACTACGCCATACGGAACGTCGCTTGTTAATCGGGGAGAGAAAATGACAAGTTCTTTTTTACTATTTTAGCTATAAATAGGGGTTTACCCCTGATAAACTTGTTATTTTCACCGTACTAGCACAGAGATTACATTCAAAGCATAGAGCGATTGTTCTAACTAAGAGAAAGGTGATTCAGTGTGGCGTCCAAGGAAGAATTGGTAACCGAAACGATGGCTCCTAAGAGAGAACGCAAACAGCTAGCACTTGTCAAGGTGGACAAAGTGAAGGAGACCCTAGGATGCATGTCATAGGCATGCATTACAGTGCGAGAGGAGACCCCATTAGCCCAGTAAGTTACTACGCTATTCCCCTTTGTTTTCTCTATGCTGCGGTTATTGCTTCTACTTTCTTTGTTTTCGTTTCTACGATTTTTGTTATGCAATCTACATCTTCTCTCATTGTTTTGTTGCTATTTTGGCCATTACACCGTCATTGTTGTTGATTCGGCTGTGACAGGTGCACAGATGCTACGCTAAGGTTACATGTAGTGTTGCCTAAACTGCCATCACTGTGGTTAGCTTGCCGAAAAAGCTTAGGTGATTTTAGCAACTCGGCATGCGAATAGCGTAACGTGTGAGCCTTAGGAGGGTTTGGCCATGCACATGATTTGACAACATAACACGTATCTATTACGGCGTAATGCAAATCATTTTGTCAGGTAGAAGATTTTCAAAACTAGTGCAGCGCATTGAATTCTTTCTTGTCAAAAGATTTGTGTTTAGCTTTTTGTTGCTATGCTAGGCTTATTCTGCTACGCTATTGCCTTCGTGTTTTTTTGCTACGCTACATGCATGGAGAGAGTTATGCTATGCTATATGCGAATCCTACTTGAACATGACGTTAACATTTGCAATCGTGTTATGTAGGATGGTGCTACGGCCAATCTTAATTATCCTAGAAATCGTAGGAGTCCTATGCTGCGCTACTATTTTCCGAAAGTGGGTAAGTAAAGTGGCTATGCTAGGGTTTTAGCTTGCTACACTAGACCTCTTGAGTTGTCAAACTTTGCTACACTACTATGAATAATGTGCTTTTACATGTGATAATAGCCTCTCACCTGAAGTGGGACCTGAAACAAGCAGTAAAGGTGGACGTCATGCCTATATTCCCACCTGAAGTGACCGAGGTGCCCCATCGCATATATGACGAGGCTAGCAAATGTGCATTGCACTTGGCACACTCCTTATGGGAGTGTAGGCATGTGAATGAAAACCTATGAAAATGGGTCCAGAGGCAAGTGAGAAAAAAGGCCAATCTAACCACAAAGGTGGAAGACCTCTATTCTAGGAACGAGTTCCTCCTAGCTCGTGATACCAACAATGGCAATTGGTGCACGGCTGTCATAGATTATGTAAGATATTGGACGGCTGTGTGGCACAACAATGAGGCCACCCTAGAGATAATTGAGCAATAGATGCAGATGGACTTGTTGGCTCAGAAGAACCAAGACTGGAAGGACTATAGTGCAAGAGTTTATGAGTGGGGGAAGTCCTAGAAGAATCACAAGCATATGTAAAAACTAGAACATGCCACCTACTGCAAACTATACTGGGATGCTTGAGTGAAGTTGTATACTCATGAAGTATTCCTGGATGCCATTGGTGCTTTTGAGGCCTACAACAAGTTCATGTAGCAAGTGATGGTCACTGAGTTACCTGAGCGGGAAGTGAATCTTCCCATAGGTGAGACTGCCATTGCCTCCTTTTCTCTGGGACCACCAAGATGGATGGCCATCGAAAAGGAGAAAGCTACAGCAAACGTTGAACCATGCAATAGACATTGGGTAGATATTACAGAGGAGGAGGTCTGGCATCACCTCAGGATTGGATTAGATCGCATACCCCTTGAGACAGACGTGGGGTCGTCTCAAGTTAGTCACTTTCTGCAATGCAACAGTTTGTGTTTTTCTAGCTGTTACGTGTAACTCTAGTTGACTACTTTATGTTTATGGTGTAGATTCTAGATGAAGAAGCAGGGCCCCTAGATGGCGGAAATGATGATGCGGAAGAAGGTGATGCAAAGGGAAATGATGAAGGGGAAGATGACATGTGACAACAGGGCTTTTGATTTTTGTATTCTTATGTTTTTGTAAAACTGTTGTAGACATTATCTAAGTGAAATCTTGAATGAAAGATGGATTATGGCAAGATTGATGCTACTCTAGTTCATGCATTACGTATGTTATCCATGTGATCAGTTTCTATGTTTTTCGCTTTAGTTTTAGGCCATTTTGGGCCATGTGTAGTTTTAGGCCATTTCGGGCCATGGCTAGTTTTAGGCCATTTCGGGGCATGGCTAGTTTTAGGTCATTTTAGGCCATGGAGCGATATAGTTTTAGGCCATTTCAGGCCATGGGTTAAATAGAAGGTATGTTAACGATTTTAGAAAAGTAAGTTGGTGTATCTAGTGTAGATGGATGAATGCGAAGCTAATAAGTGGTAAATGTACAAAGGATGTTAACTAGGCAGGAAGTAGTGGGGTTACTACGCTATGCATAACTTCTTTCTGATCCATCGTGGATTGGGCAAGGTGTAGGGTCGAGACACTTTGCTAAGGCAATCGTCTACATCATTGCCCTCCGCTTGGAAGGGCAACTCGGCCCATGCATTCTCGTTTTCTAAGTCGGTGTGCTGGGCTAGATTTTTTGCTAAGCAGTCAGTATCTACAGAGACAAGCACTTCATTCTTGGAGGTTATGACCTCTGAGCCTTGCTCCATATCTACATTATTTATTGCTTGCGTTGCCACCTCGTCACCGTGGATTACCACCTCCCTACCTGCATAGGGTAGATGGATCTCCTGATGTATGGGCGAAGAGATGGCCCTAAGTTGTGCGAACCATGACCTCCCCAAGATCAGGTTAAACCCAGGCATCTCTTCCACCATGATAAACATTACATTAGTGGGAAAATGGTCCCCTGCCACAAAGTCAATGTGGACTGTGCCTTTCACCACGACCCATGCCCCATTGAATGACTTTAAGCAGGATGGTGTCGTGGGTCTGATTTGGTCAACCAAACCTAGCTTATCCACAATAGGGAATGGGATGATGTTGGTAGTAGCCCCATCATCAACGTGTACCCTTTGGATCTTATGTTGATAGACCCGAATTGCTGTAGTCACTTGACCCTTTTCAGGGTCTTCCCTAATGGAATCATTGCAAAAAGTCAATTGGGATGGCTGCGGTTCTGTAGGCATAGAAGGAAGCATAACTAAGTGAATTGCTTTTTCTTTTGCTGGCATATTCTCATCAACTGGTATTGCCATTAACATGCAAACCAGAGCCTCAGTGTGCAGTAGAGGTCACAATTAGGTCATACAGGCTCAATGTTTGTTTTTTTGTTTCAAAGCTTTCTTAACTTGAGTGAGAGCGCTTAAAAGGTCTGGGCCACCTTCCTATTTACTGCCTTTGTTCTCTTCCATTCATCCCAGGAGATGAATTTCCCAAGGAGGGACAGTTTCAAGTTTGGGATCAAACCCTTTCGGGTGAGGTGGCAATGACCGTGCACACGTAGCAATGTTATCTTTTGGCAACAAGGACATAGATGCAGAGGGCGAGGGTGTATGTTTGGAAGTACATGGGGTAGTACATTCCATAGACACCTCACCTATCAAATGCTCTTCTCATTTCTTTGGACGAGAAGGCTGAGGTGCTATCTTATCTGGGGTAGGGATGGTTGAATGGCTTGGCCCCCTGATGATGAATGGCACTAACGGTGTTAATGCATGTGGCGGTGGTACTATTTTGCTTACAGGAGATGCAGGGGCGGATGTCTGGGGAGGGACTCTTAGGAAAAAAGGTTGCTGTGGAGTTGCTTAGCCGTTGGTGGTGTTGGTGTGCTACGCTGAGGCACACGAACCACAAATGGCTGCTGGGGTAGTTTAGAGTTATTGTCAACGCCAATGGTATTGATAATGTAGCTGGCGTTGTTGGCGTTAAGAGGATCTGTATAGGCATGCAAAGACTAATTTTTGGGACGCATTGGGTTGCTTTCATCTAAAACTAGTTCCCCTTGATTAATCATTATTTGGATGTCATCTTTTAACACCATGTAGTAATCCGTGTCGTGACCACACTGTTGATGTTAATCACAGAACCGCTCCAACCTGAAATTCTTAGGAACTGGCGGCTCATTGGGTAAGGCCAAGGAGGGGTTCCTACGAAGTTCGTAGTACTGTTGATGTTTTTTGACTCCCTCCTTTGACATTTGTTTGTGTTGGATATTCCCTGCCGCTAGTAATTGCTTCAGAAGTTTTGAAGGTTTGATGGGCAGTGGAGTATATTTAGAGCGATCTTTACACTCAAAGTTTTGCTTAGGCAGTGTGGATGCTTTGGATGTATATGTGGAGGGTTGAGCTACATTGCCCTGGTTAGGTGCAGGGTTAATTGCTATTGCGGCCACCTTCTTGTTGTTGTTTTTGGGCTTGGCTACATTTTCCATAGTGGCTACTGTGGCTGTTGCAGCCTTACCCTTGTCTTTGTCCTTCTTCATAAAAGTGTTCTTGTATGCAACATAGGCTAGGTCGTTGCTTGCCTCGGCCGCATCTTGTATGCTCTTGGTCTGGGCGAAAGCCTAACTAAGAATTTGTGGAGCAAGGTAGTACAGTTTGAACTTAATAAAGTCATTCACTGTACCCTTAAAGATTACCAGCAAATGGGTCTTCGCGATTGGCTCGCGGATCTTGTTAAGGGTAGCGCTCCACTGTTGTATGAATTTCTAGATTGGTTTGAGTGGATCTTGCTTGACGCTCATTAGCTGATCCAGCATAACCTTTGGTCTTAAGTTATACTTGAAATGCGTTACGAACTAGGTTAGGAGCTCTTCTAGGGTTGAGATGGAGGAGCGTGGAAGCATGCGGTACCAGTCCAGGGCTTTTCCTATCAGAGACATAGCAAAGATGCAGATGATTATATGTGGCCATCATTGCAGAAGAAGGGAATCAGATTTAAACGTAACAAGATGAGTGTTGGAATCACCCTCCTCGTTGTATTTTGTAAAATGGGGGAGAGGCATCCCACGGGGTAAAGTTAGCATGGGGACTACCGGGCTAATGGGATCATCCTGGCAGAAGTCCATGACTTGTACCATGTCAGAACTAGCAGTCTTGAGACGTTTGATTTCCTCAGTGAGGGTATGGATGAGCTGGGATGCTTGATCCAGACCTGGGGATGATGCAGATGGTTGGGGAGCTATAGAGGTAGCTCCCATCTATGGCATGGTAGGGGTAGCAACCTGGTCCATAGGCAGTGCCGTCGGGGCGGCCCTATGAAAGGTGCTACTTGTGCTGTCCACCACCCTATAGGTGGTGCTGTTGGAGCAGCAGATGTTGGTTGTGCCATGGGATAGGTCGTTTGTGTGGTTGGTGGGACAGACCATAGTCCCGCGCTTGGTTTTACCATTTGCGGGACCTGGTACATTTGGTGGTGAGCTTAGTAGGACATTTGCGATGGTTGCGAAACAGGAGGAGAAGTGAATGGGGTCCACCATGTGGGTAGGACTGGGCCAGTCGCTGATAGTGGGATAGGTGTAGATAGCGAAATGGATGTGGAAACTGCATGCGACTGCAATGTAGGTACGGTGTGAACGTATGGCAGGGTAGTCGTGATGGATGCATGATATGCTGAGGCAATAGATTGGCGAACAGTTTGCGGAGGGGTAGTGGCTAAGAATGAGATAGGGGAGTAGGCGTGTTGATACATCGAGGGCATGGCATGGCTACTTGTTGTCGATGAAATTGTAGGTTGCAACGGTGCAAATGTGATCATAAAGGGAGCAATGGTAAAGAGCGGGTTTGTCCAGAAAGACGGAGTGGGAGGGATGGTGGCAAGGTTGGTTTGACCCCCACCTTCAGACTAGGAATCCAGTTCCTCTTGCCCATCTTAGAATGTCTCATCATGGTGAGACATTGTGTCTCACGGCTCCCTAGGCCTAATGACCGCTATCATCTGATCTATGAGTCATTGATGCATCTGTGTCAAAGGAATAGAAATACCAAGAGTGGGAATAAATTCCCTTCCATTACAGTAAGTGAACTCGAAGCTATGTTTGTCTTTGAGTTCTTACGCGTCTAAGGGTAGATTTGCTTGAACCTTAGCACAGAGAAAGTTATACTACTCATATTGCTGAGCCAAGCCCTTAGGTCCTCAGTTTTGAATCCTGAGAGATTGGCATGGTCCCAGCACTGGGCTGGGCAGTTTCTTGGCACCTATGATGCCTTGAACCGAGAGGGGAACCTCAACGTTAGAGGTAGTAGCTGTGGTGCTTGAGGAAATCATTTTTGTAAGGCTAAAAAAAGGGTTTGTAAATAAGCAAACAAAGAGATCAAGTGGCTATTAAATTTTTTCTATCTTACAGGATTCTAGAGGAATTGTCAGAGTGACTGATCTGTATCACATGATGCATAAATAACCACAAAAGTGTGTCACGTTTACACTAGTGCATGACGGGGTACAAAACGCATGTAGGACTACCATGAAACATGGAAAAGGCACCTAAATTCCCTCCTTCTAGTGCCAGAAAACTATAGCAACTAAAAATGTCGGTGGTTGGAAACACCAAGAGGTTGTCAGGCGAACAGTTTAAACCCCAGATCCGTGCAAGGGCCGTGCTAGATAAAAACGGAAACGGGGCACCTTGAACGGTTTGGTCGATCAGACAGGGACTTAGTCGATGTAACTTAACCTTATGTAAATGCCATTTTAAGTGCGAAATACGTGAAATCTAACTGATGATTAATAAATGTGATAATGAAGAAAATAATGCTGAACAGGGATGACAATATAGAAATAACAGAGTAACTGGGATGAGAAAATGCACCACTGCAAAGTCGAGGGTTCAATTCTCTTCTTTGCTTGGAAATGTATAACAAGTGGTATAGTGCTGGAGGGGCACATGGAGTCTAGGAATGATTGGAATGCTCGAAATGCCTCAACTATGTTTTCAAGTACAAGCATAAGAGCCAATAGTACAAAGTGCCAACAAGCAAAAAGCTAATGCCAAGTGCCAATGCTAAAAGTGCCAACTACTGTAATTTTCCAACCAGGGGGATTCTCAACTTGCCAATCAAGTGAGTTCTTAATTTGCCAAATACTGAAATTTTTCAACCCTTTGAATTGCTAAAATGCCAACCAATGCCAACGATGTTCAAAATTTCCAAAAATATCCAAGCCCTTGAACGTTGCTTGTCGGGGTATTTATAGGACTAGGAGCATGTGAGAAATGAGGCTTAGATGACACATGTCCTAGACCTACAAAATGCTGACATGTCCATACTGCATGAACATGCAAAGCTAGTTGTGAACTTTCCACGCTTCAATTACGCTGCCGAAACTGGAGATGATGTAATCAAATATGCCAACAATGCAGATGAGGAATGAGGCACACTGAAGTAGCATAGCTGCNATGTTAGGTCAAATTTTGCAGTACTTTGTTTGATTTGCATCTTTGCTATGCTACATAGTGTAGTAGTTGACTCCGTTTGTAACCCATGTTGAAATTGCAAATGCTTTCTTGGAGCTCTGATTATGCTAACAACTACAACTTTTTCTTTTGTGAAGGGAAGAATTTGAACTTGCTGAACTTGCATTTGAGATACCTTTTTTTGTTCTTGCATCGTCGCTATGCTATGCTACGCTATGTAGCATAGCAGCTAGTGTATCTTGCTCTCTATTCAGTCCACCATTTTTTGATGAGAAGCTTTGCTAAGGACTTGAAGTTGAACAAGGTAACTAGTTTTGAAGGCTGGAGTGCTTGCCAAGTGTAATTAGAATCACTAGGTAAGTTAGGCCTTTCTGTTCTGCCTTTGCTACATTGTGCTAAACTGCATAGCGTAGCATAGCGTAGCGCTTTATTCTGTGATAGTATGGTTGTCTGAGCAACTATCTTCTGAGTTCTGCTACGCTACATAGCGTAGAATAGCGTAGCAAACTTCTTCACTAGAAAACGTGCTGAACTGTTTTGCACATCTTGAGCACTGTCGACAACGCCAAGTGTGATTTTTGAGTAAACTATCAGCTAGGTAAAACACCTAGGTGGATAGGCCAGAGAGTCCATCGGGCCTGTCATCTTTGGAGGTAGAAAACTTGCCGAACTGAATAGTCTAAACTCAGTGCATTCATTTCCTGCCAAAATGTCTTGAGGCTACACTTATGGAAATGTTTGCTTCATTTCCAAGACCCTGGTGAAGTAAGAGTGCCTTGGAATTTTAGGGTGTTTCATATGTGTTGACGCCTATTATTTCATCATAGGACCATGCAAATGTTTTCGGCCATTTATTCACCACTTTCAATAATCTTATCTTTTGTTCTTTATCAAGATTGACATTAATAATTATTGATTTCTTATTATTTAGAAAATCATATTCTAGTAATTCTAGTAGGCCTTTTAACTCTAACGGTTCTAGTTCAAACTTATTTTGGATTTCTAGCTGTCCCCACTTGATGTCTTCTTCTTGATGTGAGTGTACATAGGGGTGTTTCTTCCTTAACTATTCTAACTTATCAGGTTTTTCAACATAGGCACTTATAATTTGATTGTATGGTTCCATGTATATATTGGACTCTATTTTTCTTAGTAATTAGCCAATGGGTGCTTTCTTGTTTAGTGCTCGCTACATATAGACATTTCTACACATGTATTTTCTACACATTGATTGCATGTTGTGTTGACTCCTTGTTTAATAGCCCAGATTTTTCACATGCAATTACACCCATTATCACTATATGAAATACATGGAACTCAGTGTCTTTGTATGATTTTAGCTTCATCTTCCTTGGAAATTTCCAAGGATAGGTCTATGATTCCAAACTTAGCATCCACAATGCTAAGCCATGCTCTTCCCATGATTATAGGAAATTATTGCTTATTTTTTCCCATGTGTATTATTAAGAAGTCAGCAGGGTAGGACTAGTCATTTATGGTGGTGAGGGAATCATCCATCTGTTCAAATGGGATAGTGATTGACTAGTATGCAAGATCTAATAGAATATTGCTCTTCTTTAGTGGAGGAAGATTCTAGGCTTTGTACATATCTTGTGAGATTATGTTTACTACTAACCTAGAATCTAATAGAGCTTTGCATGGTTTATGACTTGCTACTTGGAGGTATACTAAGGGACTTCCTAGATTTGTTCTCTTCTAGGGAAGTGCTCCTACCTTAATCTAGTGTGTGATAGTTTGAGCGAACATGATAGTTGTCAAAGTTAAATCTATAGAATGTGAAATCTTGGTATTACCTTGAGAAGTATGTGTGGATGGGATTGACATAGGTGAAGTTCCCATCTTTGAATCCTTTTTGTACTTGTTCTAAAAAATGGACATTTCTTTGATCGAGATTCATTCATGATCATATCCTCTTATTTATATATTACCATGGTAGCATTCTGATGTTGTAGATGGATTGGAAGTTCTCCTTGCATAACTAGGGATAGTACTAGTGATAGCAAATTAGGAGGTTAGCTTGGTGAATGAGTTGTTGGTTGATGTGAGTAAGGATTAAGATCCATTCTTGGAGTAGTGGGCCTATAATACTTTGATGGATAATATTAAGAAGAAGAATGAACTGAAGCATTTTTAAGAGATATTGGACATTGAATGTAATATCCATAAGGATTAGGTTGCCTATATGGATATTGTTGCCTTGAAGATGGTAGTCCCCATGCTTATGGTTGTTGTCATTGCTATAGGTATTTCTCTTGAGGATAGGCTCTTCTTGGATAGTATGATGGTTGGAAGGGTTGCCTGAGATTACCCTATAGACAAGGTAATCCCCTAAGCATCTACTTCTTAACAAATTTCAGATTGAGTGCATATGCCACAGACTATTGGAAATGGGCCATGACAACACAACATGTCTTAGGATGTTCATATTGGCTTACTTTACATCCTTCATCATCCTTTGCATTGGAGTCTATAATTTCCTTAATTACAACCTTTGTGTTTGTAATTTATTCATCCATTGTCTCTTCTTTTCTTTGTCCTTGTTTAATAGTTCTTCGTTCTTCTATTCTACTATCTTAAGAGCTATAGCAAATTTCTCATCTACTGTGTCCCACATTTTCTCCAGCTTTGTTGCTATGTCATTAACTAATTTTTGAATGGGTAGAGTTTTCTTTTAAATGAAATCCTTCAAATTTTCATCTTCTTATCTATCACACATTCTCACATCTCATTTCCTTATCAAAGGATCTCAGTTATATTCCTGAGCTGATTCTCTTTTCTTTAATTCTTCTTCTTCTTTAGCTACTTGGTCTATTAACCTTTGAATTTGATTGGTTGTCATTTCTAATAATCTTTCTTGGGCATATACCCCAAAAGTATCTTTGGTCTCGTTTATTAACCCATTTACAATATGTCTTAGTTGTTCCCTTTGAGAAAATCCATTGCCTAGGCATCTATGTAGAAAGAATAGTATCTGTTCATTACTGCATTAAGGGATTCATGTGTCCCTTCCTTTCATCCTAGGATTTTTTTCATAAATTAGACACTCTTAAGTAGGTTTGATATTTTTCATTAAAAAGCTCTAGCATGGTACTCCATCTTCAAATTGATTCTAGTTCCAAGGATATGTACCATCTCTCTACCTCCTTGATGAGTGTTTTAGGAAATAACTTTAACTTTTGCTAATCATTTTTAATATTTTAAATGACATAGGCATCGTGGAATGGTTGAAGATGGTGTCATGGATCTACATTATAGCCACCTTAAAATTGGAAAATGTTATTCATGTCTAGTTGCTTGATGCAATTATCCCTTAGGTGTCTAGTAGGGATATACACTACTTCTTTGATGTTAATCATACTATGAGTGTCCAATAGGGATTCTTCATGATTATCACGTTTTTAAGCTCAGTTGTAGTGGTGATCCCTTTGGTGCTCATAGTGATTTCTTTCTTCATGCTTGATCTTGTCTATTCTTTGTTCATAATCATCTTCTTCTTCATTAGGATACCTCCTTTGATATTCATGTCTCTTATGATCCCTATGTATTTTCCTATCATAATCTCTGGGCCTTCAATCCCTCTTGTCAAATTCTAATGATCATTTCAAGGAAGAAGTGGAAGTAGTTGAAGAATGATGCTAGCTAGTTCTCCTTCTATGACTCCCTGATTCATTCTTTTTTGGTTCTATGGAAGCTTTAGGCCTTGAGCTCTACCTATGTTTGGAATCTTCTACATCTCTCTTGGGTGTTTTCATAATTATTGAATGAAATTGTATTCTAGGAAGTTCCTCTAGACCAATGATAGGTGTCTATGAATTAGATTTATGATTTTGGTGGATTTTTTCCATTATGAATGAATCATCATTGATTTCTTCCAAGACAACATTGTGTGTAACTTTCTTTCCTTTATTATTTTCATGTCTTGTTTTCATGATAGCATCCCTTTTGACTTGTGCTTTTGTAGGTTGATATGACTTTGGTCATATGTTTAGTAACATGATACCCTTCTTTTGCATGGCCCAAATTCAACCTCATTAAGGTTGCTTATAGCATTGATGGTGCTGAATGTTCAGGAGGCAAAACTATGTTGCCTTGTAAGTCTCTCCACTTCAATTGTTCATCCTAATGGAAGATGAATGTCAATTTAGGATAATATTAAGATGTATGAGCATAAAAAATTTTAATATGCATAGGCACAATTCAATCTTCTTCATTATATTCATTGTCATGACTTTTTTGAGTTTCCTTGGCTGGTGACGACTTTTTCATAAGTGTAGGAGCCATGATTTATGTTTGATGCCCTTAAGTATGTGTGTGTGTTATTAAGATAGATTAAAAATGTAAGAGATAAACTTTGTGATTTTCAATATAATGAACTCTATAAGATCAACTACTAAGCAAACATTGACACATCCCCAACAATGGTGCCAATGATGAGTGGTAGGGTATCCCAATACTCTATCATACAAGTCACAAGTGCATGCACATGGCTAGATCGTAATCCATGGATGGACAATGTTAGTGTGCTAGGAGTTGATAATTGGTTCATGATTGTTGTCTTCCCTCTTTGAGTTAGTGAAGTTCAAGTGTATGATTTAACCCTCAATGAGGCATATGATATGTTAATGCTGTTGGGCTCATAATACTCCTAGTTGTAAACATAAGGAAAGTGAGATTAAAATCTAAGTCTAAGTAATGATAAGAATGCAAATATACTCTAGCCTATGGCGATGAGCATCTAGTCCTAGCTTGTTGTACATGTCTTGAGCTTATGTAACCATTACTGGGATTACCAAGTGAGTTTACTATTGAGCTAATCAAGTGAAATCAATACTAGGTTACCAAATGATTATCATTAATGCTTAAAACCAGTTGTATTCATTCCACCTTACTAATAAACATGAAGAGTAAAGTACTTTAGAAATGTAAAGAGCTAAGGTAAAGTAAACATGAAAATTAAACTAAGTAAGAAATTAGCTAAGTAAAATAAAAGAACTAAGTGGATGCTACAATGATAAAAAGTAATCTCAATATTTATAGCTGAACATAAATTATGCCTAAGTACAACCCATTCAAATAATGACTATGTACAAATCCTCAACACCACACTACAATCATTCACTTTATTGATAACTACGAAAACAAACTGCAAGAGTCTAGTTAAGGATGTAATGAATTTATTGTTGATGGTACAACCAAGTTTTGATATTTATAGTGCTACACAACTCTTGATACATTGCATCAATGATGATGTAGGATGAGCTACAATAGCATATCTATGATATTGTATATACAAGATTGTAGATATGATATCATGCTTGCAAAAAAATTGGATTTATTAATGTCAAAATTAAAATTGATGTTGAACATTAAAAATTGAAGATAGAATCAATTTGAGAGATTAGGTGAGACATCAAAACTAGAAGCCATAGAAGAAGAGCCAAAATGATGCTATTAATAATGCAAAACATTACTTTTAGTAATATAATGATAGAGATTTAGAAACTACATTGTAGATGATCCAACACATTGAATTTGGACTACTGAAGATGGCTTTGAATTGAGAAGTCATAGAATGTACCTAGGACTTTGACTTATGTAGAAAAAACCAAAGTGGATACAAGAACTAGGAATTGAATATGTTCTACTTTAAAGGCCTTGGTTATCTTCTATAATTCCTAGTAGTTACTCATTCTCATATCCAAGATTGTTGCTGAAACACCATAAATTTCAGGACTCTCATTATTCAGCAGTCCCAAAATTTGGGCAAGGATCCCTGCAAGCATGGTGTCATGATGGACCATGTAGATGACATGGAACCCCAGAAGTCCTAATGCCTGCAGAGTTACTTTTGAGCCTGCCTGCCACCTTACACAGCACAGTCAACGCGACACCCAACCATGAGGCCAACTTGCATGAAAAAGGCACTAGGGGTAGACTGAATAGTTCAACAAATTTTCTATTTCTTGAGCTTATAGGCTTGCTACACCCTCTAGCTTGCCTAGCTTGATACTTGACTTGGCTAATGGTCTACCCAGGGACCATGCTAGGAGCTGTTGAAGGTATTTAGGATGGACTAAATAGTTTGGCAATTTTTCTAACCACAAGAACCTGCTACACTATGCTACGCTGCACAGCGTAGTAGGCCTTGAGAAGACTGATTGGGCACCAAAGATGCAGATTGACAATGACTTAGCCCTCTAGGACATTTGTCCCACTTCATCCTTAGAGCATGAGCAACATGATGTAGCAAAATATGGCAAGTTTAGTCAAAAATCATCTCAATTTGACTGCTACACTACACAGTGTAGCACAACGTAGCAAGGATTCACTATGATGATACTCCTATTCATATTGCTATGATGGAGTAAGAATATTTGCCCATGCCTCAACCATCAAACATGCTTTTTTTGTTGCCATGCTAGGACATGATTGACATTTTGTGACAAAATTATTACAAAGTAAGTTAGAATTTGGACCAAACTAGATGCTACGCTGTGCTACGCTACGTAGTGTAGCACAGCGTAGCAGGGACAGAATGCACAAAGGTCCTCTGCCAAGTGGTTTTAGCAAAAGAATTGCACTTGGCCATGCTCTGAGCTCCAAGACTACCTGTTCCACTTTACCCTTGGGTTTCAAGAAAAGTTTCTTGACAAAGCATCATAGATCAAAATAGGAATTCATGTCACATTGGCTACTATGTTGTGCTACACTACATAGCGTAGCAAGGATACAAAGCACGAAAGCATACTAAGGATGAACTTCACAGGTCCTAGGAACTTTCAACATGGAAAGTAGGGCTAACAATTGTAGAAGTTGCTTGCCTAGCTAGGACCCAGACAGGTATTCTCAACTTTCTAGCAAGATTTCTCTCAAGACTGTGGGCTATGCTATGCTATGCTACACAGTGTAGCACAACATAGTGTGCAAGTGTTTAGGCTATGCTGATACACTAGGCAACATAAGTAGCATAACAATCACATGAAAGCATCAGGACATCTCCAGTTAGCTCCAGAACTTGTTGGCAATGGTGACTCCCATCCCAGCATCTCTTCAACAGATAGGATTAGCAAGTTTGCTTTGTTTTTCACCCTCTTGATTATTCCCAAAGTTGTCCCTACGCTTGATCCTACTTTGCATTCATTGTTGGCATTTTTTTATAACAAACATGGTAGTTCCCTAGATTTTTGCACATTTAGCTTGAACAGTATGGTCATAGTAGAGCAAGTTTCATGTTCAACATTACATCTATAGCGTAGCACTACACAATAGTAGAGCATAGTCATGTTTGCATCATGTGGGACCCAAAACATGTGGCATCCAAACCATGTTTCTCTCCCACCCTTGGGTTTATAAATACCCCAACGAACAACGTTCAAGGGGTTGGTTTCAAATATTGGAATTTTGGCATCTTGGCTTTTTGGCGAGTAGCATTTCTGGCGATTGGCTTTGGCAAAGAGATTGGCAAGCAGACAGTTAACAAGTAGTAAACCCCAGCAACAGCATCTCCCTATCTCTTCTAGCCTAGCAAGCATCGGCTCATTAGTCCCTATTAGCAGGCCGCTAACAACAGTCCAAGACCTATGACCATATGGTTCCGTTGTAAGCTGTACCCATCCATACTGCCCATCTGTTGTACATCTCCTTTAGCCAAACAAAGATCAAATCCCCTGATCTTGGGATGATGCACTCTCTCAGTCAAGCCTATTTCATCTCATTTTGCTATTATCATATTTTGCATCATTGCTTATCAGTTTACGTTTATCGCTTACGTTATACACAACATCTTTAAAAAAATTGTTTACGAAAGGTTATTATATACCGGCTAAGTTCCTGTCTGATCAACTAGACTATTCAGGGCACCACATTTCCATTTTTTTCTTGCAACATAGCCCTTGCGTGGATTTGGGTTTTGGCTGTACGCCCAATAACCACTCAGTGTTACAACCACCGACATTTTCTATTGCTACAGTTTTTTGGTGCTAGAAGGAGGGCCATTTGTGCCCTTTCTGCGTATCATAGGCAATCCTGCATGTTATCTATACATCGTCACCTACTAGCGTAGACGTGACACCCTTGTGGTTTTCTACATAGTAGGTGGTGTAGACTGGTCATAATGATAGTTTCTCTGGAACCTTGTAGGAAGAAAGCCTCCAGCTGTTTATTATACCGTGTTCACTCTATCAACTACGCTATGCTTCCTACATCCTGTGTGGTGTAGTGACCCAATTAGTGTGATATGCTAACTACTTACCCATCTACAGTGTTATGCTACTTGTTGTGTAAGTAGCGTAACACCTATCTATAGTGTTACGCTACCCATTGTGTTATGCTACATGCATCCTGCTTAGCATAGCAGATGTGATAGTGAAAGAAACTAGTTTCCAACACTTCCCAGCATATCCTGTTTCAACCTCCTTTGTTATGCTTTCTCATAATAGACAAAAATGAATCCTGTTACCATAGCAGTTTCCACCTCAAACCTAGAGGTACCCTACTCTGTCCAACATGTGACAGGTTTCGAGTGATTGCCCAGCCTAGTGCTAGTACAATGATAGTCTCTTAGGTTGCGGCAATTGTCACCCAAGCATTTAGCACAAGATGCAGAGCAATACGATTCCCTTGGTGCAAAAGTCTAAGAAAATCTACCCTTAGATAAACATAACTTCGAGTTCCTCCACTGGAATGGGATGGAGTTCATCCCTCCTCCTGATGTCACCATCTCGCTGATTGAAGCATATCAATGGGTGCTAAACCAACCGATGCAAGTGAGTAGGTCAAGAGAATGGGACATAGCATCCTACTATGATGAAGTGTTTCATGATGGGTAGGAGGAGTTGGACTCCCACTCTAAAGGTGGTGGCAAGATCTACACCATGGCTATCCCTTCCACTAATGTCTTCTGGTCAAACTTACTCTTCTCTTCCACCCCCTCGTTGTTGCCACAACCCTGCCATAGCCCACACCCTCTTTAGTGATGGGTAGCCATCCCATGTTTTCAACCTATTAACATGCAGGCCCTTCAACTTCATTTCCAGTCATCCTCCCTTCCCAGTCTATCCTGACATCATACCCAAGATCAGTTATGGCTATGCTGCCATATGTGCATACTGTGCCTATGTCACAACTGCACATGAGTTTTGCTCCTATGCCCTTGTCTACACCTATCCCACCACTAGTAGCAGATCCAATCTCAACCACGTGGTGGAAGCCATCCACTTCTCTCCCTACTGCACAACCCTCTCAAATGTCATGTTATGTCCAATCCCAAGCGTACCAAGTCCTATAGGTGGTTCAACCAAACATAGGGCTATAGGTTGCCCTGCTAACTAGGCAAGTAGCCAACTCTATCGCCCTGACAACGGTGGCTGCCCTGGCAGCACCACCCACTGGGTGGTGGACTACCTAGCCAACACCATTTGTTGGAGCAGCCCCAATGGCACCCCCCATGGGACAAGCCGTTGCCCTGACAATGCCATTAATGATGGCTACTCCTATAGCCCCACAACCACCTACAACGTCCCCAGGTCTGGATCAAGCTTTCCAACTCATCTAGACCCTCACCAAAGAGATAAAATAGCTCAAGGCTGTCGATTCTGAAACTGTCTAAGTCATGGACTTTAACCATGAAGACCCCATTAATCTAGCTATCCCTATGCTCATGTTGCCTCTTGGGGTTCCACTCCCCCAATTTACAAAATACAATGGGGAGGGTGATCCAAATGCACATCTAGTAACCTTCAAGTCTAAATCATTGCTGTTGCAACCATGGCCTCACACCATCATCCGTCTCTTTGCCATGTCTCTAATAGGCAAAGCTCTGGATTGGTACCATGCACTTCCACACATCTCTATCTCTACCCTAGAAGACCTGCTAAGTTAATTTGTGACCCGCTTCAAGTACAACTTGAAACTCGAGGTCACACTAGACCAGCTCATTAGTGTTAAGAAGGACCCACTAGAATTTGTGCAAAGATTCATACAGTGGTGGAGTGCAACTTTAAACAAGATACATGAACCGATTACTAAGGCCCACTTGTTGGTCATTTTTAAGGGTGCGGTAAATGACTTTATTAAGTCTAAGCTCTACTACCTAGCCCTGAGGTCCCTTAGCCAAGCATTTGCTCAAACTAAGAGTATTCAGGACGCAGTTGAAGCCAGTAGGAACCTGACCTATGTGACCTACAAAAATGCACACATCAAGAAAGACAAAGAGAAGGGCAAGGTCGCGGCAACCACAATGGCTACAGTGGCCAAGGAAACCAAGCCCAACAATAGCAACAACAAAAAGGCCGCCATAGCACCCAACGCTCCCTCCAACGCCACACTTGTCTCCAACAACATAGGACAGTCCTTAGCATCAACATGTGTAATGCCAACTTAGCCTAGGCCAAACTTTGAGCATAAGGGCCGCTCAAAGTATACCCCATTACCAATTAAGCCTTCAGAACTCTTGAAGAAATTGTTGGGAGTCAGGTGTATACAACATAAGTGAATGTTGGAGGACGCTATTAAATGCCATCAAAGGTACTACAAAGTTCTTAGGAACCCCTCCTTGGCTACGTCCAATGACCCACTAGTCCCTAAGAATTTTAGGTTAGAGCATTTCTGTGACTATCACCAACTATGTGGTCAGGATACAGATTACTGCCTAGCATTAAAAGATGACATACAACGCATGATAGATCATGGAAAGTTGATCTTAAATGAGAGCAGTTCCATTTGACCTGAAAACTAGTCGATGGGCATCTACAAAGATCCCCTAAATGCTAATAACGCAAGTTATTCCATCAACGGTATCGGCATTGATAGTAACCTCAAACCACCACCGCAACCATTTGTGGTTTATGTGCCTCCTTGTAATGCAGAAACACCAGCAAAAATTTTGTCACAAGCCCCATTTTTCATTAGGGCCCCTTGCCAGGTACCTCCTGCACCTTTTGTGCTAAAAACTATGCTGCAAACTACAACAACAACATGGGCAGCTTTCGTCATCAAGGTGCCAAGGCGTGCAAGTTCACCCCTAACACAAAACCAAGTGACGAAGGCTGCACCCTAGCCTCCTCATCCAAAGAAGCACGAAGAGTTCCTAGCTGACAAGTTGGCTAGGAAACGTGCCATGTTAGGTCCTCCTAAGCCTACCCCTTTGTCAGTAGTGCCTATGGCCTCTTCCTCATCAGCTGCTGATAGCAAAACACAGGCACAACCGTCAACTTCTGGACCAGGAAAGCTTGGTGTTCAACTTGAAACCACCCCTCCTCAAGAAATTTTCCTCTTGGGGCATATGGAAGAGGAGAAGGTTAGCAAACAACACGATGGCAAGCAAGATTTTCTAAATGTCCTTGCACAAGTTAAACAGGCCCTGAAGTAGAAAAACACAACACTAAGTCTGTATGACTTGGTAATAACCTCTATAACCCATCGCGAGGAAATGGTACACATGTTGACATCCATCCCTGTTAGCAAAAACCTGCCGACTAAAGAAAAGGCCATTCACGCTGTCATGCTGGCCCCTATGGCCAAAGAATTGTGGCTGGCCCAGTTGACATTCCATTACAAGTCCATTAAGGATGACCCTGAAAAGGGTCAAGTGACAACCGCTCATATGTTCATTACAATTTGGGTCGGCTAGTACAAAATTTGTAGGGTACATGTTGATGACAGGGCTACTACCAACGTAATCCCATTTCCCATCATTGATAAGTTGGGCTTGGTTAATCAAATCAAGCCCACAACAACTTCATGCCTTAAGTCCTTCAATGGGACACGTGTGGTGGTTAAGGGGACTATGCACATCAACTTTGTGGTAGGGGATTAGTTCCCCATGAGCGCGCTATTCATCATGGTGGAGGAGATGCCTAGGTTCAACTTGATCCTGGGGAGATCATGGTTGGCCCAACTAAGGGTTGTTTCCTCACCCATACATCAGGAAATCCACTTACCCTACGTGGGCGGGGAAGTGGTAATTTACAACAACGAAGTGGCTCCCTAGGTCATAAACAACGTAAATGTGGAGCATGGTTTAGAAATTGAAATCTCTGAAAACCAAGCCCCCGTTCAAACTGAAACGTTTGAATAGGCCAAAATAGTTAGTCCTAATGAAGAAACAACATGGGCCAAGTTGCCCTTCCAAGCCACAAGCGATAACATAGATGAATACCAATGCAGGGTCACCTGGTTGTATGCCTCGCCTAACCCACGTCGGGTTAGGAAACAACTACACAATTAAAACTTGTTATACTTCCGATGGTATAAGTTGTGTTCTACATTCAGTTTGCTATTTGTGCAATTTATGTTTTTACATTCAATTTTTTGTATTTGCATTTTTACATTAAGTCCATTGCTTGCATAATTTACATTTTTTACATTAAATTTGTTATTTTCATTATTTATATCTTACATTAAATTTGCTATTTACATTAAGTCTACTCTTTGTTGATTTGCATTTTACATTGAGTTTGGTCATTGCATTACCCTTGTTGTCAATACCTTACACACGACTTGAAATGGCCTAAAGCTAGTGATGGCCAGGAATGACCTTAAACTACCAACGCGGCCTGCTAAGGCCTAAAACTAGCAACTCCACTTCTCTAAAACAAAGAAAAAAAATAAAAATATCATCATGAAGCAATGGCCTGAAATGGCCTTAAACTATTGTCATGGCCTGAAGTGGCCTTAAATTAAAACAAGGGGCCCACAAAGAGCCTAAACACATTAATAAAAAATTCAATTAAAAATTAATTAGCCAAAACAAAATGAAATAACTATTTCAAATTTTACTTTTCATTCAATTTCAATCCATACAATAATGTTTGCAAAAATTTGAATCCAAAAACAACAAAAATAAAAATCTTTTGTTGCCATGATATAAGTCTTCGTCAGCATTCCCATTTCTTGTTCTAGTCAACCCTACACCTCCTTTCAGATTCTGCATAAGATAAAGAACAAAAGAATAAATCAAGCTACAACTAGATTCATAAAATAAACTATGAAGCAATAAAGAATGACTAACATGAGATGGCCCTACATCCATTTCAGAAGGTATCTTATCCATAGACATTGTAGGATCCCCTCCTTGGTGAGGTTGGCCCAATTTTTCTCCCCCAGATCAACACTTGCTGCAACTTTCCCTTTCTCCACAGCCATCCATCTCAGTGGTCTCAAAGAAAAGGTCGTGGTGGTGGTCTCCTCAGAAGGTAAGGTCATTTCTTTTTCAGGAGACTCACTGACCACCACCTATTGCATTAACTTTTCGTAGGCCTTAGTAGCGCCAATGACATCAAGGAATAGCTTATAGGTATGCAACTCAACGGAAGCATCTTGATATTGTTTATGATAGGTAGAAAGTTCCATTTTGTATATGTGCTTATGGTTCTTTTGTGCCTGCCCCCATTCATACACCTTTTCACTATAGTCCTTCCAGTCTTGGTTCTTTTGGGCTAGAAGGTCCATCTACATGCGTTGTTCAATAATCTCATGAGTNTGAGACAAATCAAGGAAGAAGGGTCAGGGGCATTAATAGTGGTGTCCGTTGCACAATAAAACATGTTAGCAATGATGGAGAGGACAACAACGAAATTGAGAAATAACATAAACGATAGTGCAAAGCTCCTACTAGTAAACCCTCAGGGTGATAGCAGGGGGATCGTCCATCGACACACTGTCAAGCAAATGATCAAACTCACCAGCATCAAATTGCAGCCCTTCCCCTTCTAGCTAACTCAAAAGTGTAGTGGCATCCTCAACAGTCATATGCCCCTTAGGTGTTGTGGCACATTCTGCAAAAGGGTTATCATTAACAAGGGTACATTTTGCGTTGTAGCCTAGTTTTCATGAATTCTACAATGAGGCATGCACCCCTTAACACATTGCCTATGTTAATGGAAGGCACCTCTCCAATGCTGTCTGGGGCACGAAAGGTACGCCCCACTCGATCCCTCATCGTTATCAAAAGTGATTCCCTAATGGCTGTTGGGGGATCTTGGGACCGGGTGGTGCAAAACACTTGGCAAATCCATGGCTTGGATATCTGGATGTGATCTTGTTGCACCTAGGCGTCATTCTCGCGCACCACCAAAAATTCTGCAAAGTGTCGCAGGCAAGCTATGAAGAAGGCATAATGCATGTTGAAATGGGCATCAAGCTTCTCAAGAAGCTTAACTATTTCAAATTGCAAGCCTTTGGAGAGATACTTGGCCTAGTTATAATGGGTCCCTTCTTCCATGACGTCTCGCATTATCCAAGCCTACTCTACTCCAAGGATTTTCCTTTGGGACAGTAGCTTAGGGAAGGCATGGGCTCGGAAGACAAGGTAAACCATTTGGACCACCTTTAGCTTCACCTTGTGGATATAAATCCCCTTTTGATCCTTGCTGGTCCCCAACCATTCCTCTATGTCCCCCTAATGGTTAACATCCTTGCTACTCTTTTCCCCCATAGGTAGGCCATCAGAGGGGACACTGAAAAGGTCTATAAAAAGTTTATCATTTATCTTAAACACCACCCACACATTGCGAACCTGTGTGCTAAAGTGGTTAGCATTTTCGAAAAGGAGTCAACTAGGGAGAGCATTTCGGCAGCTGGGACACTTGGATTTATTGCTAGGAATAAATCAATAAGTCTAGCCTCTTGAACATTGTGGACCAGGGTGGCTGGGGCCCCATTGCAAAGCCAATGCTAAGTCCTGTCCACCTCCTCATACTTGAAGAAGAGGTTGGTTTCATTATGCCCAGAGGTGATCACTATAACCTCTTGGGATTCGCTTGCTACTGCAATAACCAACAACAAAAATTAGCAAAAGCAAAAGAAAATCATCACTTGAGCACATAAAAATAAATGCACAATTTAACATATCAGGTCTAAATGGTGGAATTTCCACTAGAACGTCTTCTACGGTAAGTGGTCTACGAGATGCCCATTCGCTATCCAACCAGCCAACTTCTTCACATTTCCCATAGAACTTGGCATACTTAGTTGGATAGGTTTGAAATCAGGCCCAAGTTGTTTTATAACACCGGTCTGCATGTTCTCGGTAGAGGAGAACTTTTGCAAAGTTGTTTGGACTAACACCAATGTATCCACATTACCATGAAGACCATCCTTGTTAATATAAAACCTAGCAACATGCAAAATACAATAAGCATTTTGACTAATGCAGGACAAATAATACAACATTTTTAAAATACCTTCATAGGACTCACCTGCTAGCACAATAAATAGTNCCGGGAGGGTGCATGGGACTTCCTAGAGTTCCTCCTTAACCATTTTAGTGTGATTGTGTGGTCACACTTATCAACTAAAATAGTCACTGTACTTACTGAAACGTTGTTGCCCGGGGAAAACTGAGGCATTCTAAAGTTCACGGTTGATGGGTTGATTGAAGGCGAAGAGCAGAAGCCTCAAACCAGTGTCCAAGAGGCTTGAGGCGCTTAAGTTGGATTTGGGACATGCCTAAATTCAAATGCTATCATCAATACAACAGGTTGTATTTTGCCCGTCACATGGGCACCTACTTCCAGAATCCACCTAAAACTATTTATTGTGCTAGCAGGTGAGTCCTATGAAGGTATTTTAAAAANTCAGGACGAGTTTTAACATGACCCTGTGCAACAAAACAAAAAAGCGTTAGTGCAACATTCAAGTGATGATTATCAAGTAACGTAGCATAACCCTTGATGTACAGATTCTCCCTTAGGCATGAAATAGTAACACATAGGTACAATCATACAAAACTAAACATGGCGTATAGCATAGCAGGGTGTTACACGTAGTGTAGTGTAGTAGGTACATCTTGCACAGCGTAACGGCTATGCCCCGCATAGCGCAGCATAGCAGGTACACCCTTCACAATGTAACTGTTACGACCTGCATAAGCATAGCGTAGCAGGCACGCCCTGCATAATGCAATGTAGCAAGCATTCTCTGTGCAGAGTAGCGTAGCAGCTACACTTTGCAGAAAAGTAACTGTTGCATTATGCACAATGTAGCAGGCCACCCACATCCCGTGTAAGCATAGCAAAGTGGAAAGTGTGATGGATATGACAATATAACAAGTGTGATAATGTAAGAAATATGACATATAGCCATATGAAAAGCACAACAATATGGTGAGTAAAACACTAACACGCTTAGCAGAATAATAGTCCCAATAGCATAGCAGGTCTGCTAGCATAACAGCGTAACGGGCCTGCCAGTGTAGCAGCATGGCAGCTATGGCACTATACTAATGTAGCGTAACAAGAACCGAAATGTAACATAGTAATAGTCACAATGTCAAAACAACGTGGCTTTGGAAAAATACACATAATGTTCCCGTTTTCCCAGCCCTACCCCATCGTATGAAATATAGCCAGGTAAAACACAGACAAAATAAACTCCCCTTTTGCTCATGTTACGCTATGTTGGGCATGTGCTACGCTACCCCAAAACGTTGCAAAAAAAAATAAAAAATCCCTTCTAAGGACGGTATGCTACGCTGAGAGTGCGCTACATCACCCAAAATCGTCCAAACCCCTGCGATAGCATAATGACCATTCCTAATAATGGTGGCCAGGGCAGTGTTGTGTACAGTTGTAGTGTAGCGACTGTCATGGCCACTTCGGCTAGAGTGGTGACAACCATAGCTCAGTGGCCAAAATAGCAACAAAAGCAATAACAATAGTCGTAGTGTAGCCATGGTGACAACCAAAACAGTGATGGCAATAGATTTAACTTGATAAATTACACAACGAAAATGAGGGTAGCGTAGCGACCTACTGGGTGAATGGAGCCTCTTGCTACTCCTCAACACGTGCCTTGGGAAGGTGTTGTAGGGTGTTCTCCCCTTCAGCTAAGTTGGTCAGCCCTTGATGCTTGCGCTCACTCTTGCGCGCCATTGCTTACTCACAAACTTGGGTGTATCGGCTATATCAACTACTACGCTATGACTACTACATTGACTCTAAGCACAATTGCGCTACACTCTGGGTGTAGGGTATAAGTGTTAGTGAGAGTAGCTAGATTACTATGGGGTAACCCCCTATTTATAGCCTATGGGGTCAAAAACCTGTTACTTTCATCTCCTACGCGTAACGTAGAACGTTCTGCATTCCATGCGTGACACCCGATGCCCCTCTCTACTATAGCATAGTAGGGGACATTCTTGTCCCCTACAGCATAACATGGGCCTATTGCAGTGTAGCATGTAGATATAGCATACCACACAGAGGCATTAAAATTGTCACTTCATTTTTCATGATTTTGCATGGTTACGGTCTGCTACGACCTTAAACTAGCAATCTTAACATCTCCTTTACATTTTAAACCTATGGTGGTTCGCTAAGACCTTAAACTGGCAATTCCAAATTACAACGTTACATGATTATGGTCTGCTATGACCTTAAACTGGCAATGTTAGCATTTCTTTTACATTTTTGAACTTAGTGATGGTCTGCTATGACCTTAAAATGGCAACCTTGACTTCTCCTTTATATTTTAAACCTGTTAGCGGTCCACTATGACCTTAAACTGGATATTTTTAGCATGAAAGTTTACATGTTATGATCCGCTACAACCTTAAATTGGCAATATTAAAATATAATTTTGTGTTGTTGTGGTCCGCTAAGACCTTAAACTAGCAATTATGTTACATCACATGATTACCTTGTGTACATTTTACTGCATGTTACTCTATTAAATAGGTACCACTTGATGCTTGCTTGTTTGACAATTTTGTGTGAGTGGTTTGAAAATGGCTATACAAGGCAATCTTCAGATGCCCCTTCTCTTGACAGGACCTCATGGTAGGCTTACAAGACACTTAATATTAGAATCAATAGATTTGGAATCACCCACTTATGACATCGTAGCATCCTTGGAGACATCTCTAAACAGGCCCGAACATCTGGTCTAGGCCTTAGACCTAAAGGTTGGTGATGTGACTGAGGACCCTATTATTGAAACCCTTATAACTAGGTCTAGAGGTGAGGCAAAAACATTAAACGTTAGTTCTCTACTAGAGCCACAAGTACAACAAAACATTTCGAAAGTCCTTAATGATAATGTCAAAGTGTTTGCGTGGTCATACGAAGACATGCCGGGCTTGGACCCATGACTCATACAACACAACATTATCTTAGAACCATGTGTTAAAATGGTTAAACAAAAAGCTTGCAAAGTTAAACCAGAGATTGCCTTGGCTATACGTGATGAAATCACCAAGCTCTATCAAGCTGGTTTCATTCGAATCGTCGATTACTCAGATTGGGTCTCAAACATTATGGTCATACCTAAGAAAATTAGGAGTATACAAATTTGTATAGACTTCTAAGATTTAAATAGGGTGACAATTAGGGATGACTTCCCACTGCATAGTATTGATCAACTTATCGATATTACAACTAGTCATGCCTTGCTATCCTTCATGGATGGGTTTTCAGGGTATAATCAGATCCGCATCAACCTAGAGCACCAGTTGTCAACTACCTTTATGACTGCTTGGGGGATTTTTTGCTACACAATGATGCCCTTTGGGCTAAAAAATGTTGGAGCAACATATCAATGAGCAATGACATACATCTTCAGCAATTACCTCTTAGAAAGGCTGAATGACTACGTTGATGACATAGCAGTTAAGTTTAAGGAAGCTACTGATCATCCCAATGATCTAAATTTAGTTCTCCAATGTTGTCATAGGCACGACTTGCACCTCAACCTTAGGAAATGTGTTTTCGGGGTTAAAACTAGATGCATGCTAGGTTTTGTAGTGTCGGAAACAGGGATATGAGTAGACCTTGATAAGGTGAGGACCATTGTCAACCTAGAACCACCTACAAATCTTAAAGAGTTGTGTGGGTTGTAAGGCAGAATACAATTTATCAGAAGGTTTATCATGAGGTTGATAGACAAACTACACCCTATGCAACACCTGCTTAAGAAGGGGATCAACTTCAAGTGGATAGATCAATGTCAACAAGCCTTTGATAACCTAAAGAAAGAGATTTTGCACCTTCCCATTGTTTACCCTCCATAGAGGGATAAGCCTTTCTACATCTACCTTGCCACCTTGGACACATCCATTGCCAGATTGCTATGTCAAAAGAGAGATGACGGGTCTGAAATCCTAGTCTAGGACTTGAGTTATGCATTGATAGCACATGAAGCGAAGTACAATGAGGTAGAGAAAAACTGTCTTGCCCTAGTATTCGCACTTAAAAAGTGGAGGCATTACTTGTTTCGTAGTAAATTTAACATCATATGCAAAGAAACATACTTTGGGCTATCACAAACAACTTATATGAGAGTAGTAGAATAGCCCGATGGAAAGCTATAACGATGGAATTTGATCTACACTAGGTGGCACAATCATCAACAAAGGGTTAAATAGTAGCCACATAACTTACGACTTCATTCGTTGATGATCAAGCAGTAATAGAGCCCAAATTCCTAGATGAGCATATTAATAGCATAAGTCCTGTACCATCAAATTTCAAAGCTAGTTTACATTTTGATGGCACTTTAGCTACACAAGGTGGTAATGCTGCTATTGTTCTTACATTTCCCTATGAGGAAATTCGACCCTTCGCCTATTATTTTAAATTCCTTTACATGAATAACATAGTTGAGTATGAAGGACTCCTTAGGGGCCTTCTAGCAGCTCAAGAGTTGAGGATCCAACATTTGGCAATCCGGGGTGACTCACAACTAGTTGTCAACTAGATCAATAAATTTTATGCTTGCAAGACTTCACACTTACAACCTTATTGCAATTTAGCCATGAATCTACAAAAGAAGTTTACAATGTTGGACATCCAACACGTGTCTCATAATGAAAACACTGTAGCTAATGCCCTAGCCACATTAGCATTAAATGTGCCATCACACATGTTTGCTACCTTGCTTGCTTTGATAATAGAATGCATAGATCCTATTATTCAAGTGACACACATTGCATCTATAAGTGCAACAGATACCTAAGAATGGTATGCTAACATCAAAGCATACCTCCAACATGACGAACCCCCACATGACTTGACATCCGCTCAAAAGGATGCAATCTAAAAGTAAGCATGATAATATGTCCTCGTAGGAGACAACACTCTATGAAAGCCCTCTTATGATGGAATATTGCTAGCTTTTGTTAGTGGGGGAGAAGCACAAAAAATTGTTGACAAAGTCCATGAGGGACTATGTGGGGGACACATACCCCTAGAGCTATGACAGCAAAAATTAGACACTTAGGTTACTACTGGCCTTGCATAGAACGTGATTGCCTTGCCAAAGTTAGGACGTGCAATGTATGTCAATGCCATGCAAACCTTATACATGTGTCGCTTACTGAATTACATCCCACATAGATCACGTGGCCTTTCCAATGTTGGGGACTAGATATCATAGGACCCATTACACCTAAGTCTTTCGTAGGGCATAGTTTCATTATTACCACAACTGAATATTTTACAAAGTAGGTAGAAGCTATTCCCCTTAGGAAGATTACGTCTCAACAGGTTTGTCACTTCATTCTAGACAACATAGTAACACGATTTTGCCTTCCCATGACCATTGTTACTAACAATGGGCCATAATTTAGTAGTGAAGAGACTAAAACCTTTTGCGAAAACCTTGTCATCAAACACTCTTTTTCATCACCATACTACCCATAGGTAAATAGTTAGGTAGAGGCAACCAATAAGGTCATCATCAACCTCCTCAAAAAGATGCTTAGCAGTAGTAAGAGGTGATGGCATGAGCAAATCCTCTAAGTGTTGTGGGCTTACTGTACAACATGTAGAACCGCTATAGGTAAGACTCCATATAGTCTTGTTTATAGATCTGAAGTGGTGTTACCTCTTGAATTGCAAGTTTCATCACTTCAGATGATCCTCTCAAATGTCATTGATGAGGCTCAAAACAACGAGTCAAGGATCATTGATCTTGACTTCGTAGAGGAGGAGCATGCCCAAACACTTGGTCACATTGAATGGTACCAGGATAAAAAATGGTAAAAGAATCACTGCAACTTACATCAATGACCAATAAAAAAGGGGGATTTAGTCCTAAGGCTATTTGTGAGCCACTTAGCAAATTCTCAGCCAACTAGGAAGGCCCTTTCATAGTCACAAAAGCCTATGAGAATGGGGTAATTAAACTGGTTGACATGGATAAAAACGAGTTTGGAAATCCTGTCAACCACTTGTACCTCAAGCCATACTATGTTTAACACAAAGGATCACATCGAATGCGAAGTGAGGTAAGACACATCTACTATGATGTAAAACTGGCACAGATAGTCTACTATGACTATAAATGGGCACAAATAGTCCACTATGAATATAAATTGGCATAGAATGTTTGCTATGACGTTAAACTAATAGATCATTTCTTTGGGCCATGACATAAAACTAGCACCCACAGCATGGTCCGCTACGACCTTAAACTAGCCATCCACCATCTGCTACGATGATAAACTAGCATAGTGGTCTGCTAGGATCTTAAACTAGCACATTGGTCTGCTGTGACCTTAAACTAGCATATTTGATGGTTTACCAAGACCTTAAATTGGGTTTGCAGTCAAAGACCTCCCAGCTCACACGTGAGACACTATGAACAAGTGAGCATGCACACTTCCAAAACTCCTGGACAACATGGGGTCAGATGTTGCAGTTTCAGAATGAAGTTCACATCATCAAGGAAAAACCCTCTAGAACACATGCCACATCATCACCCCTAGCATCTTGCTAATCCTCCAGAGATGTCATTTGACATCTTGTTGACCTTCTGGAGCTACTACAACCACAACCAATCACCTCAGTAGTAGCTCTTGCCATCAGCACCTGCTCCTGGAGTCTCAGCACTATTATGGCCTAGCCATGGTGTTGCCATCCTCCAACCCTCACCATCGTTAGAATCCAAAAGGTGTTTAGCTGTTAGGCTTCTCACCATGCAGTTGGACTACATGATGTTTGCCTTGGGTGAGGAATCTTGAGTGCCTACATCATCATTGCACCTAGTCTCTTCGATGCTAACCTTTTTGGCCTACTACCACCAAAACCTGTGTTGGCCTTCTTGCTTTGGACATCACACACTTCAGACACAACACTTGCCACATTGGCAATGTCCAGAGCAAGCAGGACTGTGCCCTTGATGGTTGCTTTTTTCTAGTTTTCTCTTTGTTATGTTTGTAGGATAAAAGCTAAGATGGCATTCTTCAAGGATGCATTTCACCATGAGAGCAAGGCACTACATTGCTCCGAAGTATCTGTTTCAATTTTCCTAGCTACCTAAGAGTGCATATCCTCCCCTTAGCCAACTTAATCCCTGTTCCTTATACTTGCAGTCTTTCACATCCTCTTTACAAGCTTTCCAAATGCACAAAAAGCCCTTTCATATGCCCAACCCCAAGTCCATGATGGACACAATGCAACTCATCCCATGGGAAGCATCTGTAGGTAGGTTAAAGCCCCACATAGATGTAACACAACTCATCTCAGGGAGGAAA
>MNCI01035702.1:116558-143168 GCA_015680685.1 Gnetum montanum
CATCATCCTCAAAGCACTCTCAAATATAGCGAAGTCTCATCCAAGTGAGTACTGAAGAGTGATGTTGGCATCTTGTTCCTCATGGTGTTTCGTATTCTTTGTCGACATCTCTCAGGCAGATCCTCCAAACGTCAACAAAGAGGGGCCATTGAAACACCATAAATTTCGGGACTCATGATTCAGCAGTCCCAAAATTTGGGCAAGGATCCCTACAAGTATTATGTCACGATGGACAATGTAGATGACATGGCACCTTAGAAGTCCTAATTCCTACAGAGTTACTTTCGAGCCTACGGATGAACGGACACCGAGAGATCTACGGATGAAACAGTAAGACCTTTCCTTTGCCTAAGGGCAAGCTGGAAATCAACAGAGGTAGAGTGCCTTGAATGGTTCGCACGCAGATCAAATGAGGACTTCCCCAAATGTACGCAATTGCAATGTGTTGGGTTATACATAAACAAATGCAAAACTGAACGTAAACGAACGAAAATGAATGTAAACTGTTTAAATAATAGATAATGAAAATAGAAAAAAATATGAACACGAATAATAATGTAAATTGCATGAATCTAGGCAATAATGCAAATTGTTTGTATTGATAAACAATTAAAATGTGCACCGGTCAGAACACAGTTGCGGAGTGGTCATAAGAGGGATGTTTAGCCCCGATGGATGAGAACAGATGCTGGGAAGATGCAGGTTTTGGATTGCAAGTGTATAGCATCCAAGTCTATATGAAGCCTAGTGTATGAGATTGATGCCTAGATTTCCTAAGTCTCTGAGATTCAAATTTTTCCAACCTTGATCTAGTGGAAAAACAGGAGATTTATAGGGTTTTGGGCATGAGATTCAGATTTGGGAGAAGATCAGTGGCTGCGGGGTGAGAAAAATTTGGATCAGGTGATAGGTGTGTGCATTGACCAGATGCACAAAATGTTACAATGTATAGTGCAACATCCAAGATCTCTTACGCTGGTGTGTGTAATGCCTAGCGTAAGAACTTGAAACACTAAAAAAAATGTCAAAAATGCAACAAATGTTAATGTACAAGCATGGATATGGGTGTCTGGCCTTCAGATCTATAGTTTTGTGCTATTTTTGTGCTACCAAAGCCTTCAGCATGCATGGATCTAGCTCTGATGTGTGTGCAGCTTGTTCTAGCATCAACGTCTAGCATCCAGCGTTCGGCATCCAGTGTATGGAAGTGTTTACGCTGGGTTTACACTGCTGGAACCATGGCACCATGACTAATATCATATGACCTAAAAATAGTGCATTTTGAGCCCATTTTTGACCCATGAGACTTATTTTCAGAATGGATCTGCATGCCATGGGTCATGAGGGTTTTATGTGACAAATTTGGGCTGATTTGGATGTCGTTTTGACCTTGTTTTGGTTGATTATGCTGGGCATTACGTTGTGCAGCGTCTGAAAAAGTAACCCCAGCATCACCAAGTCAAAAATGGCACATTCGAGGCCCAAATTTGGAGTTTTTGAAGCCTATGAACAAGTACAAGTATTGTTGGTCCCTGTGGGTTGCTCTGGTGTTGAAGATGCTACCTAAAACTGCTTGTTTTGCCATGTGTTTGCTTAGTTTCGCTATGCTTACGCTGTGAAGTATCTAAAAAAGTAACCCCAGCGTCACCAAGTCAAAATGGCATATTTGAGGCCAAAATTTGGATTTTCGGGAGGTTGGGAGTTACTAGGGGCCTTGGTGAAGGTCATGGGGGGTCCTTGTGCCTAATTTTAGTCTGTTTTGACTCAATTTTAGGGCTCCAAAAATTGGTGATGCTGATCCTTACGCTGTACAGCGTAAGAAAATGTAGCTCCAGCATGAGCAACTAAAAATACCTTATTTAAGGCCCAAATTTTGATTTTCTAGAGGTTGGGAGTTGCTGGGGGCCTTGGTGGAGGTCATGGGGGGTCCTTGTGCTTGATTTCAGTTTATTTTGACTCAGTTTCAGGGCTCCAAAAGTTGGTGACGCTGATCCTTACGCTGTGTAGCATAAGAAAATGTAGCTAAAATGTACTTAGCCTGAACTAGGCATCTTGAGCCTGGAACTTGTGATTCTGGATGCCAGAAGTTGGTGCAGTCGCCTGTCGGCCCCAAGGGGACCTTGCCTACTGAATCATGAATCATTGGGGGCTATTTCGGAGGCCTCCAAGTTTGGTCATGCTGTACTCATGCTTGGGCAGTTGCATGACTTAACTTGAATCTTGTCTGAAAGTGCTAGGCCAAAATTTTGTGGTGTTTTCACCTGCCTACCATCCTCTGTAGCATAGTCAATGTGGCACCCAGCCATGAGGCCAACTTGCATGAAAAAGACACTAGGATTAGACTGAATAGTCCAAGAAATTTTCTATTTCTCGAGCTGACATGCTTGCTACATCCTTTAGCTTTCCCAGCTTGACACTTAACCTAGTTGACGGTCTACCCAGGGACCATGCTAGGAGCTATCGAAGGTCTTTAGGATGGACTAAATAGTTTGGCAAGTTTTCTAATCGTAGGAACCTGCTACGCTATGTTACGCTGCACAACATAACAGGCCTTGAGAAGATTGATTGGGCATCAAAGATGCAGATTAATAACGACTTAGCCCTCCAGGACATCTGCTCCACTTCATCCTTAGAGCATGAGCAACATGACGTAGCAAAATGTGGTAAGTTTAGCTAGAAATCATCTCAATTTGAGTGCTATGATGTGCTACGCTACGCAACCGAGCACAACATAGCAAGGATTCACTATGATGATACTCCTACTCAGATTGCTCTAATAGAGTAAGCATATTTGCCCATGCCTCAACCATCAAACATGCTTGTTCTGTTGCCACACCAGGACATGATTAACATTCTGTGACAAAATGATTGTGAAGTAAGTTAGAATTCAGGCCAAACTAGGTGCTATGCTATGTAGTGTAGCATAGCGTAGTAGGAACAGAATGCATGAAGGTCCTCTGCCAAGTGGTTCTAGCAAAAGAATTACACTTGGCCATGCTCTGACCGTCAAGATTGCCTGTTTCACTTCACCCTTGGGTTTTAAGCAAATTTTCTTGACAAAGAATCACAGATCAAAATAGGAATTCATGTCACATTTGTTGCTATGCTACAGAGCATAGCACAATGTAGCAAGGATACAAAGCATGAAAGTGTCCCAAGGATGAAATCTGCAAGTCCTAGGATCTTTTAACATGGAAAGTAGGGTTGATAATTGTAGAAGCTGCTTACCTAGCTAGGCCCTATATGGGTATTCTTGGCTTTCAGGCAAGATTTCTCTCAAGACTGGTGGCTACGCTACGCAGCGTAGCACAGTGTAGCATGGCAGTGTTTACGCTACGCCGATATGTTAGGCAGTGTAAGTAGCATAATAATCACATGGAAGCATCATGACATCTCTAGTCAGCTCTAGAACTTGTTGGCAATGGTCACTCCCATCTCGGCATCTCTTCAATAGACATGATTAGCAAGTTTTCTTTTTTTTTGCATACTCTTGATTATTCCCAAAGTTGTCCCTACGCTTGACCCTGCTCGCAAGAGCAAGGAAGATGTAGTCCTAGAGCATAGGCTCCACTTTGCATTCATTGTTGGCATTTTTTTTGTAACAAACATGGCAGTTCCTTGGATTTTGGCACACGCAGCTTGAACAGTATGGTCACAGCAGAGCAGGTTTCATGTTCAAGATTACATCTACAACGTATCACTACATAGTGGTAGAGCACAGTCACGTTTCCATCATGTGGGACCTAAAAAATGTGGCATCCAAACCACGTTTCTCTCCCACCCTTGGCTCTATAAATACCCTAGCGAACAATGTTCAAGGGGTCGGCTTCATAGATTGGAATTTTGGCATCTTGGATTTTTAGCGAGTAGCATTTTTGATGATTGGCTTTGGTAAAGAGACTGGCAAGTGGATAGTTAATAAGCAGCAAACCCTAGTAGTAGGATCTCCCTATCTCTTCTAGCCCAGTAAGCACCAGCTCATCAGTCCCTGTTAGCAAGCTGCTGGCAGCAGCCTAAGACTTGCGACCATACTATTTTGTTGTAAGTTATGCCCATCCATACTACCCATTTGTTGTACATCTCCTTTAGCCAAACAAAGATCAAATCCCCCGATCTTGGGGTGGTGCACTCTCTTACTGAAGCCTATTTCATCTCATTTTGCTATTACCATATTTTGCATCATTGCTTATCAGTTTATGTTTATCACTTAAGTTATACACAATGTCTTTAAAACAATTATTTACAAAAGGTTATTATACACTAGTTAAGTCCTTGTTTGATTGACCAGATCATTCAAGGCATCCCGTTTCCATTTTTAAATCCAGCATGGCCCTCTTGTGGATTTGGGGTTTGGCTGTATGCCCGGTAACCTCTTGGTGTTCCAGCCACCAAAATTTTCGGTCGCTATAGTTGCAACATCTTTTTAATCATGATAGCTAGCTTTAATGATTTGGAGTTTAGAGTTAGCAATTTTTAGCTTTCATTGAGCATCTTTTCAACCTTCAAACTTCTTCTAATACATTGAATACATGGTTAGCATCTATTGCTTTAACTCAATCCTAGGCCTACCTACTATTAACATGGCCAAGTTGGCATAGTGTATGTTTGCTAACTCCATGTACTTTGTAAGGTCTTCTATCTATAGGCCTTTATTCTTTAGCTCTACCTAGTGTATTAAGACAAGATTGTTCAAGATGGGTTGCTAGTCTAGTCATCGTTGCATAGTTGTTTCAATCTTAGCCTTTGCCATTTAGATCTCTTACTCATTAATTTGTTTTGATATGTCTACATGGCCTCTGAAGTGCTTCTTTAGCTTCTCATGCTTTTTGGCTTCATTTTTCCATGCTCTAAGTTTAATTATAGAATTTTGATGAATTGCATGGACTTCTTCAAGCTACAAGATCTTGTTTTCTCAAGTTAGTTATATGATGTTTAGGTTAACTCTAGTGAATTACTTCCTTAGTTAACTGAGGCTTTCTTTCAATAGGTGTTTCTCCTTTTTTGCATCAGTCAACCTTCTATTCTCAACAGTATGTGTCTTATTTTCTTCTTCTAACAAAGTAATGACTTTAGCATGGGTGTAAGGTTATGCATTAGCAACTGATGCATTCCAAGTTGTCTTTTTCTTTTCCATCTTCAATTGCTTTTATTTGGTCATCTCTAAATTGTTACAATTTCTCTAGTGCTGCATATTTTGATGGATCTTGTACTTGAATTAGGAGTTGTGCTAATTCTTCTTACAATTTTTGGATTTTCAACTTAGGGTATTACATTCTTATCTCAACAATGATCAAATTTTCTTTCACAGAGATTAACTCAGACTACCCTATAGTGATATCATGAGGGATATCAAAAATATTTTACATAACTTGTCCTACTTGTAGTAGTTTGTCTAGGGTGTCTTCATGTTCTTCTACTGACATTAATTCTTTTTCCTTACCCTTGTCTTTTCTATATGGTCCTATAATGGTTTAGACATGTTTTACTCTAGAGAAGTTAGTTGGAGGCACAACATGAATATTAAAGGCTTCTTTGATATGGTATGTTATCAAATTTATTATTCCTTATGCATCTTTATGCTGCATAACCATAAGTGTGGCTCCTTATCCTATTTCTAAGGTCATTTGAAATAAGATAGCATTTCCTAAAATATGTTGTGCCCAATCATATTCTTTTGCTTGAAAAGAGACTTGACTACTGGTCAGTCTTGTGGATACTAAAGGATAAATAGAATTTTTCCTTCCTCTATATATGCTTAATATTTCTCTACTTACCCAGCTTATAGTTTTAGCAATCAATTACAAATGGCTTATAGTAAGCTTATAATCATTTTGTTGTGTTACTGGAATACTAGGTCTGACTTTCTCTATGCTTGTAGCTAGTATGTTAGTTATCAATGTTGATGAGATTGTTGCCTGAGTGCCTACTGGCTTCTCCACTTAATCCTTCTTAGATGGCAATGGATTAAAATTTCTTACATATGATGCATTTGGGGCTCTTCTTGGTACATCATTAGTATACTCCAAAATGCCTACCGTTTTTACATAGTTTTCTTATTAAATAGGGAAACTGAAATGTCAATTTCCTTAACTTCTTCTCTTCAAATCACTTATGAATTTCTAAAAATAGTAGATATACCATGTTTACTTGAAATTTTCCCATTAATATTCACTTTCTCTAGCAACATATGTGGAAATTTGATTCAATTTCTTGGTAGGGAAAATATGATATGTCCCAATCTTGAAGTATATCTTCTCTACAGTTGATAATTCAATGTATTTCTTCTTTATTGTTTCATAAGCCCTTTGTAGCTAAAGATTTCTAGCATTTGTATCTAACCTTGAGGATATCTAGGCTATGTTAGCTTTAATGTTTGGAAGATTCAATGCTTTTGTAATTTCAATCTTATTGTGGCATCATCTTGTTTGAATATGATACTATGATGCTTTCAATCTTATTGTGGCATCATCTTGTTTGTTATGCCAAAATTGATAAGTCTCTTCCAAATATTAGTAATCAATTATAGAAATTTTAGGTCAAAATGCTTGTAATTGCTATCAAATTTTTACAAGTACAAATTCCATGAATGAATTAAAATTCAGTTTCATAATAATTGTGAACATAATTGACTTGTTGCTAAGCACTTAGACACATTATTCTACAACTGTAAGCTATTGACCTAGTTCCATAGATGGAGGCAATGTAGCTTCTGAATGTGCAAATTGCCTTATTGGAGATGTGAGTTGATGGATAGAGAATGACTAAGATTTTTATTCCTAAGTATGAGGTTGATCTCTTCCACTTTTCTAGGCCTCCTATCACATGATTATGATGGTCTTGTGGCTTCAAGGATTCTTTTTGGAGGTATTCACAATCATAAGTGATGTTGTGAATACCCAATTTTTTTTTTTAAAATTTCCATTTATATGTATCCCTTCTTCAGATTTTAGGTTCTAATAAAAAAATATAAAAGATAGTTGATTTTATTTTTAATTATGATTGCAGTATTAGGAATATCATGAATTTAGAAAAAGCTTCAATTTGATATTTCTAGAATTTGATATTTATTGGAATTAAAGAATGTTTACAAATTAATGTTTTAAACATTTTGTCCCAATTCATTAATTCAAACTTGTTCACAATTGTACAACATTCCTAAGGGATACACTTTTAAAATTGTTGACATTAAATAGATTAATAGCTCTAAATTATCATGAAATTTTGAAATCATAAAAATCATTACCTTTATATTTAAATAATCCAAAAATTCAAACATTTGTAGAAATTCCGAAAATTATGCAACACTCCCTTAACAATAGAGAATCTTGCTGTAGGAGCTCAAGTATTCAAGAATTATCAAAATTTGGTGTGAAATGTGAAAGATATGGCTCTTGAAAAATGATCTAATAGAAAAACAACATAAATTCCTCTTATGTTTTTCAAAAAAATGAAAGATTTCCATAATATAACAACGAAATCATATTTATGGTATTATAGATGTGATATTATAGAAGATACGATATCATATCTACAATATTATCATAGAAAAATTCAAAATTTTCATTGGATTTTAGGGAAAAAGACTAGCAAATTTGAATTTCTAGGATGTCTTATGGTTATATCAAGGATGTCTAGTCAAGGAATGATGCTTAGGATTGGTTAAATTACCCATGGAATATAAAAAATGATGATAATCAATGCTCTTGGGCAAGGTAGAATATAGATATCCAAGTGATGGCAGAAATGATTAAGTATATAAATCAATGAGAGGTTAGTGAATGATATTAAAGGTGATATAGCAACTAGGAATGTACAAGATGAGGTGAAATTGATTTTCAAGTATGATCCACAAGAGTTATACAAGCGAGTCTTTCCCAAAGCAGGCTATTGCCCTTAATGCCCTTGTATAATCACTCATACAAATGTCCATAGGCATGTTAGGAATTGAATGTGAGTCAAACCTATCTTCTAATACATACTTGTTAGAATTTTCTTAGCAAGAAAATAACACTATGCCTATGAAATTATCAAATTATAGTTATATATATTAGTAAGGTGGAATGGTAAAAGAATGGATTTTAGAAAATGGAACATGAGGTATCCTACCATAGTTATAATGAATTTGGTGTATGCAGTATGGTTAAAATGATCATTATACCCGTCTTTCTATGTTTTAAACCAAGTCAATACCACTTACCAATGACATTGCATTGTATCATATTGAGTTGTTAACCATAAGACTAATAAAAACCATAGGCAATAACACTACTCACATGAAGAGCTTAGGAAGAAAAATATATAATTCATTATCATCATCATCTTAGTGATGTTTCAACAAAATGGGATTGGCTAGATAAGTTCTTTTTCACCATTTTTTTGTATGAAGAGCTATATCTTTGTTTATTTATATTTCTTTAAATCATATTCATTCATTTTTTTCCATATCTTCTTTGATCTTTCTTTCAGTGGATTTTCTAGAATAATAATATAGTAATTTTTTTATAGGTTCATTGTTTGATCTTCTTTGCACATTTGCAAATTGTCTAAGATGCTATTCTTGTAGCTTATCTACAATAGAAGTCACTCCAAGTCTTTCTTGGACATATGTATTATGTACTTTATCTCTTCTAGTAACATTCAACATCTATCAAAGCATTTGTATTTTTGCCCAACTAGTTTATTATTCATGGCTCTTTTGTATTGTTCAACATTCAACATCATATAAGCTAGTAGGTTTGATTGTTGTCATGTAAAATTTCCCCTTTAATTTAATTGATATTCTTTTATCACATAGAATACCACTAGCCTATCTCCATTTTTACCGTCTGAAGTAGAATGCATAATTAATTAATTATAATTATTTTATGTTATTGGAGATTTTGGCCATTGATTAGGGATATTCCTTTAGATATGGGTAACATGTCTTTCTATTCAGATGATGAAGCTAGTCCAAGAGACCATTAGATTCTTAGAAGTAGCCTATCTTTAGGCATGGATAACATGTCTTTCTATTGATACTCAAGAATGTATATTATATATACCAATTAATTATTACATTAATCTTTTCAAACGACTAGCTTCATGTATAGGTAGCATGTCTTTCTAATGTTGTAATAAGATAATAATTATTGTTTTAAGAATATGCTTCCATTTTAATGAATATTTGAGCAATGATATGACATGTGGAGGACTAGAAATTATAGAAGAAGTCCAAAGAATCAACAAATCCCTTTGATGTCACACTATTTTTTCTAGCCTCTTGGTTCTTCCCCTTTTCTTTAAGGCATAAAAGTTATGAGTCAATTTTAGGTTTGATTAATAAGAATTACATTATGTTCATGCTAAAAACCTCTTATTATTGGAAATAGGTGAAATGGATGATGTGGTCTTAGTATATATATAATTAGTCCTTCAATAATTTAATAACATAGGATTAAATTTTTCATATATAGACAATGTCTCACTTATTATTGAGGGCTTTGTTGGTAAAAATGACAAGGATATATACAATTTAGAATTAAAAATGTTAAAAGAATTACAAAGTTTGTAAAGAATAAAAGGTATCAAGAATAGAAAGATGTATGAAGAAATTGAAAAAGATATTAAAAATGAAAAAAATATTTAAAGAATTAGAAAGAATAAAAAAGAAAAAATAAAGGAAATCCACAAGGCCTAAGAGTTAGAAGTAACTCCCCCACAACTATTTTTGAAGAAGGAAACATAGAAGATTGAATGAGGTTTACCCTTAGTGAAGGTAACTGTGGATTCTACAGATTATTGGAAGTTATTGAATGGTTTAGCATTTTAGATATTGATAATTTTTGTGGACTATCATGAAGATAGATTTACATGACATCAAATTGATACCTAGCATGGATGATATAGGGTCCTTTCCATAGCATCTTAAACATTCTTCTTTGTGTCATATGGTTTGAATTGTAATATAGGACTCTATTGCCTAGTTAAATATAAACTCGTTGAATCCTAGCATCATGTTGGCATTTGGCATATTTCTTATGGGTCTTATTGAACATTTGAGCTTCTAATTGATTTTTTACCAAGAGTATGAATTTCTACTTGAATTAGTAGAGTGGGTAATTTTCCATATACAAGTTCATATGGTGAATACCTTGTAGGAAGTTTACAAGTCGATTGATATGCTCAAAGAACATTGTTAAGTTTAGTACTCTATTCTTTCCTATACCTACTAACACTTCTAATTAGAATTTATATAATTTCTCTATTAGTTACTTTAGCCTGGCCATTTCCTTAAGGGTGATATGGTGTTATTAGTTGATGGTTAATCCTAAGATGCATTTATTTTTTAAATGTAG
This sequence comes from Gnetum montanum, assembly GCA_015680685.1. Lineage (NCBI taxonomy): Eukaryota > Viridiplantae > Streptophyta > Gnetopsida > Gnetales > Gnetaceae > Gnetum > Gnetum montanum. The sequence goes on from MNCI01035702.1 coordinate 126,893, forward strand.
CTCCTATAAAGTGTGTTCCATTATCTGAAATTAGTAGTCATGTTACACTAAATTTGTTTACCACATGTCGTTGAAAAAAATTAGTTGTTATTGTTGATGTGCAATCCTTCAGTACAACTACTTCTATCCATTTTGTACAATAATCAACAACTCTAATTATATATGACTTCTCATAGCCTGACATTAGTGTAATGGCTTCCACAAAATCAACTCCCTAGGTGTCAACTTTCTCCAATGGATGTATCGATTATTACAATTTCTCATTCCTAGCTATCATCCCCATGTCCTTTTTGCACCTTTTATGAGATTGTGCAAATAGATATGCATCCCTAAATATGATGGGCCAAAAATAACCTAACATTAGAAGTTATATATCTATCCTTCCTTCTGAATAATGGTCACCACATGATCCTTTATGTGCATCTTATAGGACTCACATCTAACTTTTTTCTAGAACATATCATCGAATTAGTATGTCAATGAAAATATTATAGAGATTATCATAAATTTTAATGAGTTGTTTTACTTGATGAAGAGAATATTCTTTGTTCTTTCTATTTCATTTAATAGGTGTTTCTTGTGAAGCTAGATAAGCCATATAATCTATTAACCATGACTTTGTTGACAAATCTACAACCATTGCATACTTTGTAAATAATAATTCATCAAGATATTGGAATGAAAATGATTCTTGATCGATGCCCATCGTAGTCTTGACAAATGATTAGTAATCACATTTTGGGTCTCTTTTATTAATCATAGTGATCTAACGTTCCTGTAAGATCATGAGACATCTTATTATCCTTAGGCTTACTGTTGGTTTGTTCATTGAAAACTTAATTTTACTATGGTTAATGTGGATGTATACAAGATAATCAAGTACATAGTATTTAAAATTTTCCAGTGCATACACCATAGATGTCAACTTATTTTTCTTAGTGGTATAGTTATACTCCCATGATGCTACGGTTGGAGTAATGAATATAGTAAGGCCTCTTCTAGTTATCTAATTGAGTAAGCATTGCTTCTAATGCATAGTTGGAAGCATTCATCATGATATTGGAGTCTGAAGTCCTTAATATTAGATTCTAAATTAACTTCATTTAGGCTCTTAAATACATTTTCAAACTCCTTTGACAAAAAAATGGTATATTTTTCTTTGTTAGTTCTACTAGTAGTTTTACTATCTTTGAGAAATCTTTAGTAATATCCTATATGACAAAGGTAAGATATAATATCTTTAATGGTTTTTGATCTTTGGGTCATGCCTTGGATGACTCTTATTTTATCAAGGTTCATTTTAATTTCTTGTTATGAAACTTTGTGATCTAGGTCTATTCCATCCTAGATAATCAAGTGGCTTATTTGTAAATTGAGCTTCAAACTTATCTCTACACATATTTTTAAAGCTTATTATAAATGGTCAAAAGCTTACTTGAATTTAGGTCCATAAGTGGTGAAATCATTGATAAATACTATAACTCCATTACTAATATGATTTTGAAATGTATTAGGAGCATTATATAGACCAAATGATATTTGTCTATAGAAAACTAAACTTTAAGGACTAGTGAATGTAACCTTTTTTTGGTGTTTTTTTTACGCAATATAGATTTGATTGTATCTACTGTAACCATCTTCAAAATTGTAGTACTGGTCTCCTATTATAGTATCTAATACTTGGTCAAAAAATGATAAATGGATGTGGTATTAAAATATTGGCACATTGAATAATCAAAAATCTACACAAACCCTCCACTTACCACCATTATTCAAAAAATTTACCAATGAACTAAACCATTTAATGTTTACTATTGGGTAGATGAATCTTACCATGAGTAGTTTTTCAAATTCTTGCATGATTTCTTTCTTAAGCTTTGAATTCAATTATTATTAAGGTTGACGTCATGGCTTAACTATTAGATTTTTATAGATACGGTATTGGAAAATGCATGGATGTATTCTGATTATTTTATCGTAAGACCATGCAAAGACTTTTGCCCATTTGCTTACAACCTTAGGTAGTTTTTAGTTTTGTTTTTTGTTAATATTGACATTCATAATTACCAGTTTTTCATTATTTAGAAAGCATATTCTAGTATATCTAGTAGTGTTTTTAGTTCTAAAGGGTCTAACTCAAACTTCTCAAGAATTGCTAACTTTCCCCATTCTATATTTTCTTAAACTCTATGTAGGAAAGCTACTTTCTTCATGGTTGTCTTATCTATCTATTTAACATAGATGCTTATGATTCTTTTAATCGATTCCATGCATATGTTGAATCTAGATTCTATATTCATAATTAGCCAAAAGGTACCTTCTTGTTTCATGGATGCTACATACAAACAATATTGCATACACGTCTTCTATGCATACTTTGCATGATGGAATGTTTCCTTTTCTTGTTGTCCTTACTTTTTGCACACAAATGCACTTGGTATCACTATATGCAATGCATTAAACTTTTTATCTTTGTATAGCTTCCTTTTCATCTTCCTTGGAAATTTCCAAGGATAAATGTCTTATTCCTAACTTAGCATTCATTGTGCTAAGATATATCCTATCCATTATAATAGGAAACTCACCTTTATTTTTTCCCACATGAATAACTAAGAAGTCTATAGGATATGACCATCTACTAATGGTAGTCATGATGTCCTCTACTTGTGCAAGTGGGATAAGAATAGACTAGCCTACAAGGTCTAATCTAATGTTATACTTCTTTTATAGAGGTAGATTCCAAGCCTTGTACATATCCTAATAAATAAAATTTATTCTCAATCCTAAATCTAGTAGAGCTTTACATTGTGTGTTTCCTAATATTTGAAGGTATTTTAAAATTTTTTAGGGCTATTTATTTTTTAGAAAGTACTCTTAGCTTAACCTAGTGACTGATTTTTTGTGTAAGCATGAAAATTGTATAGTTCTTGTTGGTTAGTGGTTGAAGCATAATATTTGAATGAGGACTTGGTGTAAGAAAAACATGATTAGGTGAAGTTTCTATCCTTCTAGTATTTTTTGGATTTCTCATCAAGAAAGGATGTTTTCTCAATTTTGATATGTAAGTACTAGTAATGTCATCTTCCTATGTACTAAGTACCCTTGTTGTACTCTTTTGTTGTGGTTGTGTTGGAAATTCTTCTTGCATAACTAGTGGTGGTACTTGTAGTAATAGATTATGAGTTGGATAAGAATGAGGTACAACTAGATGTGACATGTAAGATGGTGATTTTGCACATGGGGTTGTAGGTCTATGACACTTTATTGGGTAATAGTAAGAAGAAGCATGAACTAAAGTACCACTTGAAGATACTAACTTCTAGACATATTAATTATAGGGATTTAATTATTGGTAATGATGTAGGGACACCTCTTTTGATCCCTTTATTCTTTTCTATATTTTGTTTGTGGGTTTTATACTTGAAGAAGGTGTCATGGAAGGTAAGAAGACATCTTGGTTAAGGCCTAGGGTTGATAAAATATGTCTTGAGATGAGCAGATACATCTTGCTTATTTTGCTGACATCTTGGGGAAGATGTCTTGGCCTAGGAGAAGGTGTCCTAGGCAATATGTCTTGGCCCAAGAGAAGATGTCTCAGGCAAGATGTCTTGGCCCTATAGGAGGAGACTTATCAAGTAAGACATCTTACCAATGAAAAATACATCTTTCCCTTAGAGGAAATGTCTCCCAAAGATAGAAGAATTCTCTCTTAAGAGTTGGGTTATCACATGAGACATTTTCCCAAGGTCAAAGATGACTTGTACAACTAAGGAAACTTCCAAAAACACCCATCCCAATTCAAGAAACAATCAAGATAAGCTAAGAAGGGGTGAAAATAGCTAGGGAGAAGGTGAGAAGACTTGGGAAATAACTGAAGAATCTCAAGTGAGCTGGAAAAAGGTTTGTACCTTTCTTGTCTTCATGTTTTCAATAAATATTATTGTGATTCCCAATTGTTGGGGAGAGATGACAATGAATAAGTAAGAAAGAGAGATCTTGAGTGTAGAGAGCTAAGTAAGAGAGGGTGTGTAAGCATGTTGGGTAAGTGTAATTGATGATTGTAGCTTCAAGATGAAATTTTGGTATGTTGATGTGTGTGCTTTATTTTCTTGTGTCTTACTTGTAAGTCAAGATATCAGTCCCAAGTTGTGGAAGATATTCTCTATTGGTTGTTTCTTGCATTAAGAACAACCATTGTATGATTTTAGAGCCTTAAGCTTTGCAGTATCATTTGAGTATGATAGGTTTTGAATATTTATGAGTTTTGAGAAACCTCTTGTAATCTTCTAATTGAATAATGTGGGATAGCTAATTTTTTTGTTTTATACCAAATTAATTATCATTTCATAAGATCTAAATTTAGTATTTGAATATGTTAATTGGTAAAGTGAACCTACTCTAGGTAAGGATGCTATTGTCTTAGTGGTGGCATCCCCCATGACTGTGATTATCTCCAATATTGATGATACTACTCTTATGGTTGAAGGTGAGCCCCACTATGATATTATTGTTGTTAATAGAGTTGTATGAGATTATCTTGTTGGTTAGGTAATCTTTTGAACATTTACTTTTTAATGAATTTTGGATTTAATAAATACGCTCCAAATTCTTGTAGATGGGCCATGATAGGATAATAGCCCTTGGGATGTTCATACTAGCATGCATCACATCTATTCTCTTCCTTAGAGCTTGAATTTGTAACCTCTTCTATAACAAAAATAACTTTTCCTTTGTTCTTATATTGGTCACATCCATTGTCCTTTTTCTTCTTCTTATCTTTACTTCCAATGAATGCTTGCTTAGCCTTATCTTCTATTATCTTTAGTGTAACTGCAAATTTTTTCTTAATTGTATCCCACATCTTTTCAACATTGGCTAGAACATCTTTAAAATTTTTTTATATTATGAAAGTTTTTTTTATTCAAATATTTTATGGATTTTTCCTAGCATGTTTAAAAAACTCTCATATCTCTCTTCTTGAGAAAAGAATCTATATTATATTCTTCAAATGACTCTCTCTTTCTTAAGCCACCTTCTTTCTTAGTAACATGGTCCAATAGCCTTTGTATGTAGTCAATTATCATTTTTGATAATCTTTCTTGGTTGTATACATCAAGAATATTTATTGTATTATTTATTAACTCATCAATTATGGGTCTTAGCTACTTCCTTTGTGATAATCCATGCCTCGAGCATATGTGTAAGGGTGAATAATATCTTCTCATGGCTACATCAAGGAATTCATGGGTTCCTTATTTCCACTCTTCGATTTGCTTCCTTAGGCTTGACACTCTTGAGTAGGTTTGGTACTTATCATTAAACAATTCTAACATCATGTTTTATCTTTGGATTGATTTCAGTTCCAATGATCTATACTAACTCTCTACATCTTTGACAAGTGTTCTCAGAAATAACTTTAATTTCTACTAATTATTCTTGATATTTTGTATGATAGGTATTGTGGAAAGCTTGAAGGTGATGATACATGTCTACATTATATGACCCTTCAAATTTTACAATGTTGTTCATGTTAATTTATCTAATAAAACTATCCCTATTGATGAGCAATGAGGTACACCTACACCCAACCATATGAATCACAAAGCATTCACGCATGATCCAACTGAATTTTGCAAACTTTCTAGTTTCTAGTGCACTAGTCTTCTAGGAAATGAACCTTGCCTTAAAGTTGTTCATTGTCTTCCAAATTACACTTGTGATGTACACTAGTATGGTTAAGTGTAATTGAGGCATTTGATTTTTTATCATTTTTTAATTTATGGTTTGGGTGTTTTAAGAGAAATAAAGTAGTTGGATTAACTAATTTAATTTAACTACTTAACTAGTATTTAAGCAGTCCTAACATAAGCATTCGGTCCTACTTTCCATAGACGGCTTGAACCCACATATCCACTATTGGGTTACCACGCACTTTGCTATTGGGCATACCAAGTAATAATGCTGCTGGGATTACCAAGCGAATACATGTTATGCTTGAAGTAATTGTACTTATGTGTTTAATTTATCTCGCTTATCTTGATTAATTACTTCATTAACTTAATTATTGGAAAACATTTAATAAATAATTGAAAAACTTTAACAAATAATTAAAAACATTAAATGAATAAATGAAATATTTAATCTATCCAGAATGCTGCAAGGATCACTAGAAAGCTTGTCTTTATTGCTGCACACACAATTTGTGCTCAGGTACAACAATGCTCAAATAAAGATTTGTACACTCAATGACTCCTACTGCGGGCACTCAAGAGAAAAATTATAACTCTCAAATGAACAAATTGCAAGAGCTTCACTACTACTAAAATCTTGATGCCATAAATGTAGTTGGTGAGTGTGTATTTATAGCCAACAAGTAGACATTGCATCGATGGGGCCTTGTCGATGCATGATATGATGCATTGACTAGGCCTCATTGATAAGACCTAGTCAACAAGGCCTTGTTGACGCAACTAACAAAACTATGACTCATCATACACCCATGACTAAATGAAAGCTCATCATCGAGTTCTTTTACAAAATTGGGAAGGTATGGGATTATTGATTGATCTTTCATAAACAAAATAGACTAACTTGACAAAAACGGAGTGCCTGACTGTATAGAGTGCTCTCAAAACTTTGAGTTTAGCATTTACAGTCTCAAGCTTCTGCTTGGTATCTTTATGGTGCTTGAACTCATCCTCGTATAACAAATACAAGTTAGCCACTTATTTCTCTAACTCTGACCATGGCCATTCGGTAGTTAGCAGAGCTAGGTTTGCATATTGAAGATTGGCTAGCTCCATGTATTTTTTCATTTCTTCTATCTGTAACTCCTTTAGGTAGATCTCCACTTTGTTGTAGGAATCAGTTCCATCAATGATGGGTTGTCAAAATTTTCTTCCTTGTTGGAGTTGTTGGAGAGCTTCATTTATTTTTTCCTTTGCCATTTGGATGTGCTTTTTGTTTACTTCCTTTTGCAGGCCAACCTAGTCTCTGTAGTGATTCTTTACTTTTTCAAACTTGAGAGCCTCATTTTTCCAAGCAATGATCTTGATGGTAGACTTTTGGCACAAGGCACGAACTTCTTCCATTGATAAATTTTGATTCTCTACGGCCAATCTTCTTAATTTGGTGTTCACCTTGGCAAGTTGCTCCTATTGTTGATGATTAAATTCTTGCATTTGTTCCCTTTAAACATCAACATTGCATAGATGATAATTTTGTGTGATTAGAGTTTCATGCTCTTAGCACATTTGAGCCAAGTTCTTCTAAACTGAATATGTTGTCACCTCTATTATGGACTAGCTGAAGATGGCTGTCACTACTTCCTTATTAGCCTTATTGAATCATTTTTGAAGCTATTGGAAAGCTTCATTTATGACTATTGTTGGGCTAAGGAGTGTAGGATCAGTAAGATGGGCCTGTAATTCGAAAACCTCTGTGGCCAAGCATTGATTTTTTGCTTGAGGTATTTCAAGTTACCCCTCTAGAATGATGCATTTGCCCCTTTCATCTAGTAGTTCTAACTGGGTTGCAGTGATGTTATTCAAAAAATCGAAGATATCTAGAATCGATTACTTAGTCCCCACCAGTTGATCTAGTAATTCTTCATCCTAGGCTACATTTAGTTTCCTACTAATTATGCCTATGAATGCTTGCACATCTTGAAGTGCAAATACATTTGGTATAGATGCTTTAGGTGCATTAAGTGCTTTATCTACATGGTCAGCAACTACTTCAACTGTCGTCTCTTGTCCTTGGTGCTACATCACTAGGATAGTTGCCCCTCCACCTTCCTTCAAATGCATCGAGAAGGAGGTAGAATTCCCAAATATTTCTAGGAATAGATGGTGTTGAGATAATGATATCATCACCTCTCAAGCATTGGGATCAAACCTTGTGGGAAATTGTGTTTTTTGGGTAGAGAATATTGGTCCACCACTCTCCATATAGCTAATTATTTAAGCCACCTTATTAAGGTGACTCATTGTTGGTTGGTACACAGATGGATCTGCACTACTCATCCCTACACACTACTCTTGCTGACATAAGAGCTACTCTTGGATTTCATGTAAGTGCTCGATGGCTACACGAGCCTCTGGTGTTGTTTCTTGAGTAGGTAGTGGTGGTGGTAGTAGTTTCTCCTCTTCTTGAGTTGTTGTTGGCATCTTTTCTTTCATAATTTTAGACCATGAGGCCAAAGGAGCATGCCTGATTATGTCGTTGGAATAGTGGATTATCCATACCCTTTTGTAGAGTTTTCAAATGGGGGACACAAAGGGAAAGGTTTTCCTTCCACATTTTTTTTCCTTAAAAGGCTTTTCAATCTCCAAGTAGATGAGTTGTGGAAGGTTCACAGGAAATCTCCCACTTAGAGTGGTGCATGATCAGTCAGAAAAGGTGATCACCTTACTGGGCCTCATCATTGGATTGAGGTGATAGGTTGCAATTTTAAAATAGATTCACTCCATCAGTGTGAGCACACCATACTCATAGTTGACCCCATAGCACTGTTGAGTCTACTCCTTTTTGGCCTCAGGATCACCTTTCATTTATAGTTCTTCCAATTGTGTTCCAATGTTAGGCAACCCTAGTGCCTGTGTGATAGCCTTGACTAAGTAGGATACCTAAATATCCTTGATTTTAACTGTGGAACCTGGCCTTCTATTGCTCTAGGATAGATATGTCTCTTCCATGTACCATTTCCTACTGGATGTGATGATTGGCCACATGGAAAGGTCTGCAATTGTGTTTTGACATTTGTTAAAGCTTTCTATAGGAATGATCTGAAGTTGATTTCTTGAAGAACTGATTGTTGAATCTCTTGGGACTTGTTCATATCAAGGTAGGCTTGAGTCAAAGTGACTTCAAGCCTTAGCATGGGTCCTGGCACTTTCCCTTATTGTGATTGTTCTATGGACACTTCTTCTTTTAGAATCTATTGAACAAATTGCACTTTAGGCTCTTCACGAAGAGGTCTTATTGCATGGGTAATCTCTAGTGGTTCTTGGGCTTACTCTTGTTGGCGCCTTCCAAATTTGGGCCATTTCTCCCCTGGTTGAGGGGGTTCTCCTTCTTGCAGGTGTTTTGATCTTGGTGCCATCTGTAATCACAATAAGACCATGGGTTAGTAATCATTGTGCAACATGAAGCAATTGGGATACCTTTATCTCTTTAGGATAGTTACACTTGGCTAAGTTTTGATTATGGATAATCTAATTATTCCAATCATTATTTTATTTGTGTTATTATTAATAAATTATCTTGGAGGTTGTTGAAAGGGTTAACTCTTGAAAAAGTTAATTTTTTTATATTGTTAAGTTTATTAACCATTTGGGGAAGTTAGAAATTTTTTTTAAAAGCTTCATTAGAAACCTTAAGGTTTGCGGTCCCCATGATAAAGAGCTTACCTCCGGTAAGTGGAGGGCTGAAGAATGGAGTGATTTGGATAAACGATTGGGAAGTTAAGGGCTTTTGGAAGGTTTTGGGCTCTAAAAATGGCAAAAAATCCTTGTGTGTTATGAGGCAAATGACAAAAATTTCTAAGTGCATGGTGGTATATATAAGATTTTTACATTGCGTCGATGAGGCCTTGTCGATGTAGCTTTTGACCATCATAGATGATTGTTGACTTTGGTCAATCTTACAAAATACAAAGAGTTTTTGAATGAAATTAGGGTCAAATAAAAGCTTAAAAGGCCAAGAATAATATGAAAATATGAGAAGAGGGTGTTGGAGCTTATAAATTTGAAAAAATGAAGAAAAAATGATTTGGGGGATGAATGAAATAAAAGGTTAAGGAGCATTGAGTGGAATACATAATGGAATATGTAAAAGATCGAGTTGTAGCAATGTCAAAGGTAAGGAACCTTAACTAACCAAACCAAAAGCTATGCAAGTGGGTCCTTCCCATAGTAGGCTCATGACTTTGTTACCCTTGCATAACCTCAACTAACGAGTTCATGGGTCCCACAGTCGATTAATGGTCATGAAAAGTTAAGGATCAACCAAAAAGTATCTATCCAAGAATTCAAACACATCAGACCAAGACATAGAACATAACATAGAATCCCACAATGAGGTGAGTTATGGTATCATGGATGGATGATGGAGAACATGGAATAGAATTTTCAAATTAATGTCATAAGAAGTCCCTTGTGGAATTTTGTGTTTAAAATGACCTGAGAAGATCCATCCTCAATCCAGACCAAAAGTAGCTACTTTTAGTGACTTTGCATCATCACTTTAAGATCAATCCAGCCACAAAAGACACAAGAGTGCTTCAACAAAACAACCATTGTGCCATAAAAAAGAGAAGAAAAGAGAAGTAGGAAGTGAGAGAGGGCCTTAGTTAGAGGGGATCTTCAAGCATGGATGCATGTCTTTCTTGTCCCATAACCAATGCTTGTAGCTCATTTATTCGTCCAAGGGGTATGCTTTGAATTCCCATCGTGTTTCTTCTTCTTTTTCTTCTCTTTTTTGTTGTTTTTTGTTTTTTTTGAAATGGGAACCAAACCATGCAAGGACTTATTTTTTTATTGTGTCTAAGGGGTGTGCTTTGAATTTTCATTGTGTTTTTTTTTCTTTTATATTTGGATGGGAACTAGACCATGCAAAGACTTTATTTGACTTCCTATTAGTGGTTGGAATGGGATGGTAAGGAGTCCATGAAAAACACTCAAGTACTCAAGCAAGTATTAGAGTATAGAGAGTATTGAGTCCCCTTGAAGTCACATCCTTTACAAACCTTTGCATCCTTCCTAATTTCAGAACTACCAAGGTCACAAATTGATTAAAGGTTACTTTAATGGAAGGGACCTCAAATTCCTAGAATAAGGAAAACCATAGAGTTTATCGAATGGGTGGATGATGTGGACTCACGACATGTTCCATGAAAAATAAACCATATCAAAGTCATGAGACATTAGAATTTAAAAATAGAAACTAGACATCAACAATCACAACATTAAGCACAAACCATCATTAGTAAACATTAACAGCGGCACTATGTTCTGTGGCAATAAAGCAATTTTATTAGCAAAAATGAGGAAATATCACACTTGAACAAAAAAAATAGAGTAAAATATATAAGAAAGTGTAAAATAATCAAGAAAGGCTTAAAGTTACTATAATGACCAAAAACTTTGATGGTTGGAATCACTGAGGGATCAATGGATGCACAACCTTAATCCTACCTTCATGCGAGGGCCTTACTGGAAATGGAGGTGGAGCATCCTAAACAATCTTGTTGCTCGAATAGGGACTTTGTCGGTTGCAACTGAGGTAGTGGGTGCAACCAGGAGGTAGCGTGGTTAGCCAAAATGCAAATATAAGTGACATGAAATGGTACTAAGTGTCAAAGTAGTGCTTTGTGGTGCTAAGTGTAGAGCATACCCATGGAATGGGGGCAAGTGTAGCCAAGGGTTTCGATTGAAATGAGGGTTAAGACTACCACTTGAACATAGTACAACATGATGATGTGTGAAAAAGTGCAAAAAGATGTAAGAAAAATGCAAGAAAATGCTAAAAACATGAGAGAGAAATGGAACACCACCCCAAATGGGAGTGTAGTTAACTCCAAAAGGGTCTTAGAAGGCACACAATGTATAATAGATGTAGTGGGAGCATAGTCATAGTCTTGGTGATGTCAGGCTATGAAGTCTGGTGCTTGCCGTGATGAATCGTGCTTGCTGTGTTGGCCACTACAGTGTACCATACGGTGCAAGGATGCCATAGGACCGCTATGTACCATGCGGTATAGGGCTACAATGTGGCTATGGTGTACCATGTAGTGCAAGGTTGCAATGAGGCCATGATGTAGTATGTGGTGTAGTTATACCTTTCTACCTATGTGGTGTGCTTTGGGTCTCGTTCATCCATAAAGCTAAGTGCCAAGATGCCAAAATGCCAAATGCCAAATGAAAGTGCCAACTACCAATCGGTGAAAAATGGAAGCCCCCCTAAAACATTGTGGCATAGGGGTATTTATAGGGCTAGGGCTAACCCAAAATGTGGATTGGATGCCACGTGGTAGTGTGGTAGGTGGGACTACAAGAAAAATTCAAAAACTTTTCTAAGTCCAAAGGTGACCATAAAAATTCAAAATTTTTTCTAACTTTGGTTGCTACACTTGCCTCATGTTACACATAGGACATGGGAAACTCCCTGGAGATAGCATATAGCATGGACACTTAGAAGAATTTGGTAAAAATTTTAGTTTTTTTTCTTGCTATGTTAGTTATGCTCTAGAGTGTAGTAGGAGGTGTAGCCTCAAGAGTTAGAAAATCTGTCAAATGCCTCTTCCATGTTGAGCTAGCTTGTCAGCTTCTTGTCTAACACTTTGGCAAAACTGACCATTAAAAAGTGTGCTATGTTGGCTATGCTTTAGAGCATAGAAGAGAATAGCAACCCAAGAGATAGAAAATTTGTCAAACTATTTTTTCCATCCCAAGCCATCTTGATAACTTTTGTCTTGGCACTTGAGCAAACTAGCCATGGAAGTGTGTGTTATGTTGGCTACGTTGTAGAGCGTAGTAGGCAAAGTGAGAGTGTAACAAAAAACTTAGAAAAATTTCATGCAACTGTAGTTGACACTTAGAAAATATGGAAAAAAAGGCTTTGATGTATGTTACATTGGCTATGCTAGGGAGTGTAGCACCAACACTTGGAAAAAAATTACCAAGTTTTGACACTTAGACAAATCTGCAGTTAAAAGTGCTATAGCCCGAAATTGGTGGTGTTTCATTGGCCACTCTGTGTTGATGTCTAGAAGAGTGGCCTAAGAGATGTCAACAAAGAATTGTAAAACATCACAGTAGATGTGGAACCAACATCGCTCGTTGGTACAAGATCAGGTGTCATTCCATCATGTTCAAGAGTGCTGTGGATAAGGGTATGTTGGGGTAAAATGTGTAGGCAATGTGCTAGGGAGATGAAATGAAAGTAGAGAAAACAAAATGCAAATAGTGTATCCTGATGTAAGAGGCGAAGTTAGCATGGTTGATAGTGATCATGGCATGAAGTGGCTTGCCCCTAAAATGTTGACCTCTCGTTGGAGTGCTCATGAGAGAGTCAAAGTTAATCAAAGGTTGAGCCAATTGTAACGTTGTAGTGTTGTCAAATTACTTAGGGATGTGCTTTTTCCCATTCTCTTTTTTTTTTACATTTTTTCATTTTGCTTTTTCTTCTTTTCTTTGTTGCGAGATGAACCTTCATTGGTTTCAGCTTATTGTTGAATGTTAGCTACAAGGTGTGGGCCATCGAGTAGATGGGCTTTTCTTTGATGCAACCATGTTGTATCTGTAGAATAGGTGTTTCCTCCTCTAGATGAGTTGTGTTACATTTGCTTGCACCTTTGTTGGCACATTTTGGCCATTTCATGGAACAGGTTGGCATGATAAAACTGGTTAAAAGTTTTTGCAATTTGATAGTTGGAGAAGTGGCAAGAATGTCAGTTTGTAGAGAAAAAGAATAAGAGTTAAAATGCAGTTCACAACAACATTCCCTTACTTTAAGAAAAAATATGGGAGCATAGTGCCTATATCAAGATTACAAGTCTCCACTGATGAATACAAGACCACTAACATGTTGTTCTCCCTCTACAATTATTAGTCAAGGGATCCAAAATCTTTGGACTTGAAAGGATAAAAATAAAAATATATCCTCAAGTTCTACAACATATCTTGGTAATCTGGCCTCAAGAAGTAGGAAGAAAGATATAGGTTTGTTGACTAGTTGAACATCTAAAATACCATGAAAGGATTTTGAGAGAACCATGCCCAACAAGAATGTTGATTGCATTTGCTGATTAAGACACAGAAAGATCCTAGAATTCTTCTTCTTGATGAAGCTACAAGTGTTTTGGATGCTGAATCTGAAAGGATAGTGTAGGAAGCTCTTGATAGAATCATGGTTAGCAGAACAACTGTGATTGTTGCACATCAATTGACCACTGTAAAAAATGTAGATATGATTGCTGTATTACAGCGTGGTTCTATAGTTAAAAAAGTTAATAGTGAATCCCAAAGGTGCATATTTCCAGCTTGTCAGTCTTCAAGAGATGCATGAAATGAAAGAAAAGACAAAGCAAGATCCTGAGGACACAGAAATTTCCATCGTTAACTCCTCTCGCATAGTTTTCAAGACCAATTTCATCTTTCAGGAAATCCAGAAAAAGTGCAACTTCAAGGAGCAGTGGCAGCCATGAATTCAAGGATGATGTGGAAAAAGAAAATGTTGAAAATGGAAAGAAAGAACTAAATATCTTAACTTCATCCTCAAGGACTAGAAAGGAGGGAGACATCGAAGGGGGCAGATCAAATGTTGAACTAGATGTTTCTCTGATAAGGTTAGCCCTGTTGAACAAACCAGAGATCTCTGTTCTACTAACAGGCTCTTGTGCGGTTGCCATTATTGATCTTGGCTTTCCACTTTTTGGCCTCCTATTTGCAAATGTGATCAATAGCTTCTTCAAGCCTATGCATAAGCTTCGTAAAGACGTGAACTGCTGGAGCATTACGTTTATAGTATTGGGTTGTGTCATGATGCTAATAGAGCCCGTACAACACATCTATTTTGCAGTGGCAAGGGGTAAAAATTGTGCAGCGCATTGCTCACGAACAGATTTCTGTGCATCCCTCTTCTGACGGCCTCAAAATGTAGTTCTGCGTCCTTTTGCAGGCTCCTGGTTTTGGCACAGCTGCCATGAATGGTTGCAATGATGTAAACATTGGGGTTTCTCCACGCTTGCTGCATCCAGCAAAAAAAAAATGTCAAAACCCTCACTCACGTAGTTGTTGGCAACAAAAAAAGAACCCAGAAAACCTAGAATTGTGCCTTGAAACCCTTGCCAAAGAGCTCCTACGCTGAAGATCATCCTGTTGCCACCACCGCTGCTGGAGTCATTCTAGCCGTTGCTGTTGCTGTTAGCATGTGCGCCTGCTTGTGCATCGATTTCAGCGTGGGCTGACACGTTGAGAGCACTAGTGCCAACGCCTGTGCTGACACTAGAACCTGCGAGGGAGGACTACGTGCGAGCGGAGGACAAATGGCCAGCGACGGGAGGATGCACAGCGACGGATGAAAAGTCAACGCTGGGTGGAAGATTAGCGGTGGCAGAAGAGAAGCCTCTGTCACATGCACGGTGGGTACGACCTCAGCTTTGACTAGATTTGGATGAGGAAGGCATAGATCTGGCAGAGGGAGGCATAACCAGTGGGCAAAGGGGCAAGTAACACAAAGCAACTATCAGCAAGTCTTCACCTCATCCGAGATTGATAGGGTTTTTGGATTCGCTGTGTGTATTTTGTATGTAAGCACCTGGTGGAATCAGGTGTGAAAACCAGTGAGATGTAACCAGCATTATGACAATACTTCATCAGACAGTTGATAAGAAATGAAATCTGCAATTCGGTCACGTGGCCTCAATATTTTTTTAATTAACTTTGGGTTTTGACTGTTACTATGCTGTACATTTGACAGCCCTTGCTTGCATACCAAGTAAGTATTAATATTGATTTAAAAATTTTTATATGCTAAGGAGTTATATTGGATAGTTATCCAATAGGACACTTAGCCACCTTTCCAATAGTTATCCAATAGTTATATTGGATAGTTGTAACTTTGTGTGGAAGTTGCAACTTCCTAGCCTTAATCCCATGATGTTTGTAACCACCACAAAGGCCACTTGTCAACTACAACCTCTTTATCTCCACAATGGCCACTTATCAACTAAATGGAACACGTGTCAACTGCAACTTGTTTCTCTCCATGATGAACACTTGGCAACTAAATGAAAACACTTGACAACTGAATGAAGACACTTGGCAACTACATGGGACACTTGTCAACCGTAGCTTTTTTATCTCTATGGTGGTTAAACCACCCAAGATATTTTGTAACTTCCCTACCTACCTTTGAACCCTATAAAAAGGCTTCATGGGTGAAGGAGGAAGGAGGATATTGGGGTCTCATACATCACACTTTTGAGAAGACATTGGGATCACACTTGGGCTCTCACTTGGAGACACACTTGGGGTCTTGAGAAGAGCATTGTAAAGAAGAAATTGTGAACGATTGCTTGTAAGATGGCTTGCTAAAGAAAATATTTCAGCCTCTTTGCCATGATCCTGTTACTTTTTTTATTTTTTATTTTGTTTAAATTGTTTAGCTAATGGTTTAGATAGTATCATCCTTGGCAAGTAATTTTTGGATTTTTAGATTGCTCTTATCGTTCTTGTTGCCCGATAGAAAATTTCTGTTAAAATTTTGCCATAGA
>MNCI01035702.1:143241-178583 GCA_015680685.1 Gnetum montanum
GTTATATTGAATGCAATTGTTGATGTCCATTATCTAGCCAAAATGGAGTCTCGTACGTGGTAGTTTATGTAGCAATTTCTTGGTAGCATAGTAGGATTGTCTTGAAGAAATTGCTTATTTGAGCCTTGGAAGTTTGAACAATTCGTAGATATTGAATTTGGGATAGCTTTATTGAGAAGTGTTTACTCGTGTCATTTTACCTTGTTTAATATTTGAGGTCTACACAAATCTGCTTTCTTTTTTATCTATTTCCATCCAATCTCGCTCTATTTCTAGTTTTCTTGTGGAACTATCTCTTTTTCTGGGGAAAATTAGGAGTAGATTTGCGGAGTTGTACTCAAATGTTTTTGCAAAATTTTATTTGTTACAAGTAGGTATTATAAGGACTACGTAGAATAGGTAGTTGAACAAAATAAGAACTTTCAACAACTCACAGTACTTAGCAAAGTTGGCTAAATCTCTTTAAAGTAAGTCATTTGTAGTTTACACACAATGCAATCGTTTCATTTCACACAACTACACGCTGCAACAGCACACACACATACTCACATTAACTACTGAGTTTATTTGGAGGTATCTAGGCCTTGGTGTTGCTAGAGACCAGTAGGCACCTAAATCCTGTTCGAGGACACCCGTTGGCGGCCGCGTCCCAAATGGTCGCCAACAACCTTGACCAACCAATAGAGGCTCACCATAGGATGAGTTCTATTACATCCACCTTGGTTTCTACGGTTGACATGAAGAAAATGCCATATGCGTCATAGTGTGTATGCATCAGAGGGATGTGCAATCATGAGTATGTAGGGGATGAGAGGCTATTGGGATGAAGGAGTGGATGTGCATAGTCTGTAATAAGATGAGAGGGATGTGCACTCTTGAGTGGATTAACTAGTCTAATCATGCACATCAGAGTGATGTAGCGATTTGCTGCTACAACGAGATGCATCTCTGCATGACCACCTTCAAGGCTTCATCCTACAAACACAACTCTGAGGAGATAACAAAATCACACAACATGAAATGCAAGTGAAAATTCCAGATGTGAAGATGCTATAAGTGCCAAATGCAAAGATGCTACAAATGTGTCAAATGTTGTGCCAGTTGCAAGTGCTCAGGAAGTTAGTGAAAGTGATAGGGCAATGATGTTGTGAGTTATCCAAAGGTTGCGTCGATGGTAGGTGCTCCAAAAGATTAGTAGAATGGTGGGAGGTGATGATGTTATGAGTGCTCCAAGGGTTTCACCAATGGCAAGTGCTCCAAAAGATTAGCAACATGCTAGTTTAAAGTCTTGGTAGACTGTGAACCCAGTTAAGGTCCTGGTAGATGGTGATGTGCTAGTTTATAGTCCTAGCAGATTGCTAGATGCTAGTTTAACATTGTAGCAGATAGTGGATGTTGTGCTAGTTTAACGTCATGATCCAAGGATGATCTGTGCCAATTTATAGTCATAGCAGACTATCTGTGGCAGTTTTTTCCATCATGATGGACGAGTGCTTACCTTGCTTGTGTGAGGTGCAATGCTGCATGTGTAGTGATGCTATGTGCTTGCAAGATCTTGCAAAAATCAACTAGAAGACATGGCACCTATTGTAAACAGAGTTAAAATGCACAAATGAAAGGAAAGCAATGTGAAGAGTGATAGTTTTAGGTCATTCCAGGCTACATTGGTAGTTTAAGGTCATTTTTGGCAATCAAGTGTTGCTAGTTTTGGGTTATTTCAAGCCATTGCTAGTTTAAGGCCATTTTAGGCCATCGCTAGTTTAAGGCCATTTCAAGCCATGTAGTTTTTGCAATTTTATTTTTATGATTTTTATGTGTTTTTGATATTTTTCATATGCAATGTGTAAGCTAAGTTGATGAATGCATAAATAAAGCAAAAAAGTATATGAACAAAACAAAATGCGTGATCTAAGCGAGTAGGAAAAATGTAAATGTGTAAGTTAGTGCAATGCAAATGAAAGTAAAAAATGCATGGCAAGTCGAGGCAAGGGATAGATAGGTGCCTTACACATTTTTGGCCAAGGGAGTGCCTTGATCAGACAGTTGTTTCCTAATCTAGTTTGGATTAGGAGATGAGTAGGGCCGAGGGTCCTTTGGGAGGGTATTGGCTTCAACCACTCATTTGGGTGTGTTAGCCTTATGTGTTGTGTTGGTTACCTTAGATGCATCACTAAGAAACTCCACCTTTGACAGTTGCTCCATTCCTATGTTGTGGATAGCCAAAGGGGAGGCATTATCACTGTGGATGATAACTTGACCACCTTCATATGGAAGGTGGACTTCTTGGTGGATGGGAGATGAGATGACCCATAGTTGAGCTAGCCAAGGCCTACCCAAAATTAGGTTGAAGCCTAGAATATCCTCTATGATAGTGAAATCCATGTTGGTGGGGAATTGCTCTCCTACCACGAAGGCTATGTTGATTGTACCCTTGATGGTGTTACGTGATCCATTGAAGGAATTTAAACACATGGTTTTGGTTGGCTTGATTTTGTCTTCCAAGCCTAGCTTGTCAATGACAAAGTACACGACTATGTTTGTTGCTGCACCACCATCATCAACATGCACTGTACAGATTGTGCATTTTCCAACACATATGCTAATTAAAAATGGAGCTGTAGTGACTTCCCCTCATTTAGGATTAACCTTGACTACATCGTTGTGAAATGCTAGGGTTGTTGAATTTGATTCCTATGATGAAGGGGGCAACATCGTTCCATGAGTGATATTGTCATCTGCAGGGATGTCCTCTGTAATAGGAATGAAGGCCAACATCTAGGACAATGCTTGGCAATGAGTAGATGAGGTGATGACTAGGTCATACAAGCTCAACATTGTGTTCTTTTGCTTGAGCATTTTTTTACATGGTTTAATGAAACTAGAAAGTCCTTGTTGGCAACTGTTGTGTTTGCCTTGACTTCCTTCATGCAGCTTGAGAGACAGATCTCTCATAGAGGGGACTTGGGCTTGGGTTGCTTGGCCTGCTTGGGGGTAGGGGCCCCAATGTTTGATTGTTGCTTGCTAGTTATGGCCTTTACTTTGGCGATGGGTGTTGTGAGATGCTTGTTCATCCTCTTGCATTACCATTTGGTAGGCCTACCGGGGTTGCCAATGGAGTCAACCCTCAAAGGAGGAGAGGTTGAGATGTTACCCACTATTGGGCTTTAGGTAGGTGAGGGACCATCACATTGTGGCACCCTTATGAAAAATGGTGGTTTAGGAGTTGTTGTCAGACCAATTCATTATGGCACCTTGATGATGAAAGGTTGCTTAGTGGTTGTTGTTGTTGCATCATGCTAGTTTAACATCTTAGCAGATGGTTAGTTTGGTTGCCAGTTTAACATCTTAGTGGATGATTGTTGTGGGATCTTGAGCACAAAGGGTGTTGTGGGTGCTTGAGGTGGCACTTTGATAACAAAGGAAGGCCTCTTACTTACAGAGGCTGAGGGGATCCTTGCCTTGTTAGGAAGCACACAGATCAAAAAAGGTTGTTGTGCAGGTTTAGACTTGACACCTACACTGATGGAGTTTATGGCATAGGGGGAATTATTTGCATTGGATTGCCTTACTACATCGAGCACTAGTTGGCCCTGTTCTATCATTCTTTGTAGGTCATCCTACAAAGCATGAAAATTATTCTTACTATGACTAGACATCTGGTGGTAATGATAGTATTAGTCCAGCTTGAAATGTTTTGGGACTAGGGGCTTTTTTGATACTGCTAAGGTGGGGCTTCTTAGTAGCTCATAGTACCTATCATGTTTTTGGTGGGCTATTTTTGATACATATTTGTATTGGATTTGCCCGACTTTTAGGAGGTGCTCTAAGTAATTCAGAGGGTTCCATTGATAGTAGTGTATACTTTGAGTGATCCTTGCACTTAAAGTTGGACCTTGGGGTGGCCCCTACCAATGTAGGCAAGTTGGTGGCAAAGTTGGCAGCTTTGTGAGTTGGGGCCTTGGGCTGCTTAGCCATCGGGCCTCAGTTGATTGCCTTTGTACTTGTGGCTACTATTTCCACTATTGCATTTTGCTTGCACACATGTTGGTTTCTATAGTCCATGTAGATTGGGTCATTAATAACTTGCATTGCCTCTTCTATGCCCTTCATTTGGGCAAAGGCTTGGCTGAGAGACATTAGGGCTAGGTAGTATAGTTTAGACTTGATGAAGTCGTTCACCACATCCTTGAAGATGGTTAGGAGATGCATCTCTGCTAGGGGTTCATGAATTTCACTCAATGTGGGGTTCCAACATTGAAGGAATTTTGGCATGGGCTCTAGGGGCCCCTGCTTGACCTGCATGAGCTAGTTGAGGGTTGCTTCAGGCTTTAGGTTGTACCTAAATATTGTCACAAAATAGCTTATGAGATCCTTCAAAGAAGAGATTGAGGCCTTAGGTAGCACATGAAAATAGTCTAAGCCTTGCTAGTGAGTGACATGGAAAACACACACATGATGGCATGTGGCCAGGCTTGAGGGAGTAATCACTTGGATCGAAATGTGACTAAGTGTGTGTTGGGGTCCCCTTCACCATTGTACTTGGTGAGTTGAGGTAGCTAGAACCCAGTTGGGAGAGTCAGGGATGGAACTGTAGGACTTATGGGGTCATCCTAGTAAAAGTCACCTTGATGGTTTTGGAGGAGGTAGCTTTGAGTTGGTTGATCTCCTCCATCAAACTTTGGATTAGCTAGAAAGCTTGGGGATGTGCTAGCTGATTGCATTGGTTAGGCTTATGTTGGTTGCATAGCATAGGGTCAGATTGTTTGTTGCAAAGTTTGTCATTTTAACTTCGTAGCAGATGATTGTTTCTAGTTTAACGTCATAGTGGATAGTCGTTGCTAGTTTAATGTCATAGCAGATGATCATTGCCATTTTAACATCATAGTGGATGATCATTGCTAGTTTAACATCATAGTGGATGAGTTTAGTTGATGCATTGGTTGAGCGATGGACATGGTGATTAAGGTAGGTGACACACAAGTGGGTTGGAAAAACATCGTGGGCATTAATGAGACAAAATAGATGTAGGATGCTTGAGTTATCTAGGGCTAGGAGGTGGCCCCTACATGAGCATAGGGTTGGGAAAATGTAGTAGTCACTTGCAAGGAAGGCTAAATTGGCATGGTCATAATCTTGGAGAGGATGGGTGGACCGAACCAAGGAGGGACCATACTAGGGAGTGGTTGTTGGAAGATGGTATAGATGGAGCTCTTGCATTTGGAGTGGGCCTCAAACTCATCTTCTTTCTCCTATGAGGCTTCCTTGTAGGTTATTCCTACATCATGCTCATTTGCATGAATGAGTTGGAACAATAGTTGGTGGTAGGACTCCGTGAGTGGGATTATGTCGAACAAGGTAGGGTTGTACTCTCATCCATCTTGATGGACTCATTAATAATCTTGTTTTACCTATAGGTCAAGGTGATCCATTGGTAATCCTACATGGATTTTGGCACAAAAAAATTATCTTGTTTGTGGCTTAGTGCAGCACGCTTTGGATGGATTGTGGTATCAAATGTGTTAGACATTGATGTGGAAGGTTGATCTAGATTCATGTTCATAGATCAGGTTGTGAGAGTTACTGTTTGTAGAAAACAACTAACTCTAAAAATTGCAAAAAAATGACTAAGTCTACTAGTAGTAGAAAAATGGCTAAATATAAAAGTGTAGAAAAATGGCTAAGTGTGGAAACTGCAAAAAATTGTCTAAGTGTAAAACTATAGGAAATTTGGCTAAGTATAAAAATGCAAAAAAAAAAATAAAAAATGCTAAGTATGGAAATGTAGAAAAAATGTTAAGTATGGAAATGCAGAAAAAATGCTAACTGTGAAAGCTACTAAAAATGGCTAACTCTGGTGCTATGCTCACTATGCTAGAGCCAGTTATGCTCTCTTGAGCACCTAGAATTTTGGTTAAGTGCCAAAAATATGCTTTGGCTTTTGTCTAGTGGGGTTCCAAGGGAACCAATAATAGGCTCTAATCTACATCAATTGGTGGTGTAGAGAGAACTCGGGACAACAATCAGAAAATGTAGAAGCAAATGGTAAGGCCCTCCTTCTAGCGCCAAAAACTATAACAATCGAAAACTTTGGTGGCTAGAATCACCGAGGGGTCAATGGATGCACAACCTTAACCCTACCTTCATGTGAGGGTCTTGTTGGAAATAGAGGAAGAGCATCCTAAACAGTCTTATTGATTGAATAAGAACTTTGTTGGTTGCAACTGGGGTGGTGGGTGCAATTGGGGGGTGGCGTAGTTAGTCGAAATGTAAATGCAAGTGACGTGAAATGGTACTAAGTGTCAAAGCGATGCTTCATGATGCTAATTATAGAGTGTAGCTAAGGGTTTTAATTGAAATGAGGGTGTTAACCCATAGAGACTACCACTCAAGTGTAGTACAGTGTGAAGATGCATGAAAAAGTGTGAAAAGATGAAAGAAAAATGTAAGAAAATGCTAGAAATGGGAGAGAGAAATGGAACACCACCCCAAATGGGAGTGTAGTTAACTCCAGAAGGATCTTAGAAGGTACACAGTGCACAACAGGTGTAGTGGGAGTGTAGTCATAACCTTAATGATGTCGAGCTATGAAGTTTGGTGCTTGCCATGATGAACTGTGCTTGTCGGGTTAGTCGTTGCAATGTACCATGTAGTGTAGGGATCCACGAGACTCCTATGTATCATGCGGTGCAAGGCTACAATGGGGATATAATGTACCATGCAATGCAGGGCTACAATGGGGCCATGATGTATCGTGTGGTGTGCTCTAGGTCTTATCCATCCATGGAGCTACGTGCCAAGATGCCAAAATGCAAAATGCCAAATGAAAGTGCCAATTTCCAACCAGTGAAAAATGGAAGCCCCCTAATACATTGGGGTGCAGGCGTATTTATAGGGCTAGGATTAACCCAAAATGTAGATTGGGTGCCACATGGTAGTCTGATAGGTGGGACTATGAGAAAATTCAAATAATTTTCTAAGTTTGGAGGTGACTAGAAAAGTTCAAAAATTTTTCTAACTTTAGCTACTACGCTTGCCCTATGGTATGCATAGGACACAAGATGCTCCTTGGGGATAGTGTGTAGCATGGACACTTAGAAGAATCTAGTAAAAATTGTAGTGTTTAGTTTTGTTATGCTAGCTACACTCTGGAGCGTAGCAGGAGGGGTAGCCTTAGGAGTTAGAAAATCTAACAAATTCCTCCTCCATGTTGAGCTATCTTGATAGCTTCTTGCCTAACACTTAGGCATAACTAGCCATTGAAAAGTATGCTATGTTGGCTATGCATAGCAACCTAAGAGATAGAAAATTTTTTGAACTATTTTCTCCATTCCAAGCCATCTTGAAAACTTTTGGCTTGGCACTTGAGAAAATTGGCCATGGAAGTGTGTGCTACACTGGCTATGCTCTAGAGCATAGCATGTAGAGTGAGAGCATAACAGAACAAATTTGCTATGCTTTAGAGCATAGCATGTAGAGTGAGAGCATGTAGATTGAATCGGGGGCATTGAATGTTTTCCATACACCAACTTGTAGTAAGAGTAGTCAATAGGAAGTTCCCATGTTGAATGGTAAGTCCAAAGGGCATCATTAAGTTTTGTACTCCAATCTTTCCTATATTTGCTAATGGTCTATGTTAGTATTTTGTGATCTCCTAGTTGGTTACCTATGCTTGATTGTTGGCTTGGGGGTGGTAGGGTGTTGTTAATTTATGTTCAATCCCAAGAATTACATTAACTTTCTAAAAGTGGCACCTGTGAAGTAAGTTCCATTGTTAGAAATTAGTCAAGGTGGCACCCCAAACCTATTTACAATATTTTGTTGTATAAATTTAGTAGTAGTGGATAATGTACTATTAGTAACAACTATTGCTTCTGCCCATTTTTTGCACTAGTCAACTGCTACAATAATATATGCCTTTTCATTGGACATGGGTGTGATGGGACCCATGAAGTCAACGCCCCATATGTCAAAAGGTTCGAGTGGTTGAATCCATTATTGAGGACCTTCCATGTGAGTGGTCATCCCCTCATCTTATTGACAATGTTCATAAGATTTGACAAACTAGTGGGCATCCCTAAAGATTATAGGCCAATAATGTCCTGCCATTAGGATTTTTATGGTTGTGTCTCCCTGCATAGTGGCATCCGTAAGGCCCTTCATGAGAATCTTGGAGAACACATAGTTGATCTTCGTTAGGGACACACCAATGAATTAGGCGTGCACACCCTATAAAGATGTCTATTTATTTATATGAAGTATTTGGCTTGATGGAGAAATTTTTGCTTCTTTCTAAAGTCAAGATCTTATGGCATCTCTTAAGTAAGAAGATAAGTGAGGATGCCATTGTACCATGTTGTTTCTATAGGTGTTTGATCATTTATTACTTTTGTAAAGAGGAGTTTGTTTGGAAATTGATTAGAGATCAGGCTCTCCTCCTCTTTCTTATCCCATCTTAAGTGAGAGAGGTGGTTAGTGAGCACATTCTTGGCCCCTTTTCAATCCACCATTGTGAGATCGAATTCCTATAAGATCACAAGCCACCATATGACACAAGGACTCACTATTGGCTTATTCATAAGGAAGTTGATTACACTATGGTCCATGTGCAAAAATACTTTGTAGCCAAGCACATAGTACCTAAACTTTTCAAGAGCATACACCACTACCATTAGTTCTTTTTTCATGGTTGTGTAATTTAATTGTGCTCCCACAATGCTTTGAGTCATACATTGGATGTAGTATGGACATTTCTTGTTGTCCATATGCATGAGCAATGCTCCTAAGGCATAGTTAGATGCATCCATCATGATGTGGAAGCATCTAAACTAGTCTGGTGCTCATAGGATTACTGTTTCTATGAGTTTCTCCTTTAATTATTAAAATGCATGTTCACATTCCTTAGTCCAGATGAAAGGTGCATCTTTCTTTGTAAGTTCTACCAATAGTTTTGCAATCTTAGAGATACTCTTTATGAATCACCAGTAGTAGCTAGTGTGTCTAAGAAATGGCCAAACATCTTTAACTATTTCTAGCTAGCATGTTATTCCTTGGATGACCCTTATCTTTTCTGAGTCTACCTCAATCTCTTTTTGCAAAATTTAGTGCCCTAGTACAATGCCTTCTTAGACCATGAGATGGCTCTTTTGCTAGTTGAGCTACAAGTTTGTTTCAACACATCTCTTCAATACTTGCTCAAGGCTTGCTTAAACATAGCTCCATAGGTGGAGAAGTCATCCATGAAGACTTCCACACCACTATTGATCTATTGCTAGAAAATACTAAGGACCATGCATTAAAATGTTGTAGGGGTATTTCACAGACTGAATGACATCTTACAATATGCAAAAGTTTCCCATGGATTTGTGAATGTTATCTTGGCTTGATCTTCTAGTGCAATTTGGTTTTGGCTATAACCACTATAACCATTTAGGAAGCTATAATAACAATGCCTAGGTATGGTGTTCAACACTTGATCCACAAATGATAATAGAAAATTATCTTTAAATGTTGCCATATTCAATAGATTGAAGTTGATGCAGACCCACCATTTGCCACATTTCTTTAGCACAATTACAAGTGGGATAACCCACTCACTATCCATGATGTGATAGATAAACCCCACTTTGTGGAGTTGTTTAATCTCCTCCATGATAATATACTTCAACTTGGGATTCAGCCACCTCTGTGGCTACCTTCTAGGCTTTATGGTTAGGTTAGTATAAATGTGATGCTAGCATATCCTTGGATCAATTCCTGTTAGCTTAGGATACGACCAAGCAAAGTATGTTGGCCATTTGTGAACTACCTTTAATAGCTTTTCTTTTTATTTAGGAGCAAGTTTGGCATTAATTATGACTAGTTTACCATTTTTTAAAAATGAATATTCCATATTGGTTAGTAAATTTTTTAGCTCTAGGGGCTCCTGCTTGAAGTTATTAGGGATTTACAACTCTCCCCCATAGGTATCATCATCTTCATCAAAGAGTTGGGAATGAACTTGTTCAAGTTTATCCATGCCTTCAACATAAGCACATGTTAGGCTCTTAGTTGGTTCCATGCATAATGTGCTACTATCTAAGTTAGATATTAGCCACTGGATGCCCTCCTAGTTTTTTGGCTGCTGCATATAGACACCTTTGAATATTGATTTCTTGTGCACACTGACTACATGCTTTAATGTATTTACTTTTAATGGATCAAATCTTCTGCATGAAATTGCACCCATTATCACTGTACCTGATGCATGGAATATGCTTCTTCTCTATCTTGCCCAATTTATTTTCCTTGGATATTTCCAAAGAGATATCCCTTAAGCCTAAACATGCATTGACCATGCTTAACCAAGCTCTTCCCATAATGATGGAGAAGTCACTTTTGTAGTTTTCAACCTTAATCACCAAAAAACTTAGCAGGATAGAACCGCCCATAAACTATGATTGCAATGTCCTCTAGTAATCCCAAATGGGCAATAATTGATTGATCTACTAATTTTAGATGGATGTTGCTCTTCTTAAGGGGTGGCAGGTTCTAGGCCTTGTACATGTCATGAGAGATGAGATTAACTCTAGAACTAGAGTTAAGCAGAGCCTTACATGGGTCTTGTCTAGTGATCTATAGGTAAATGAGTTAACTTCTTAGGTTAGATATTTTCGTGGAAATATTGCCAACCTTGATTCAGTCAAAAATAATATGAGTTCGCATCACAATGCAAATTTGAGGCAACAATTAGTTTGAAGGGTTCTTGAAGGTATTTGATATAGAGGATGAGGGTATTGGAGATGTAGGATGATTAGCCATACTAGGTTGTGTGGGTAGAAGAGGATTACTAGGTCAAAAGAAGGGACCTTTTTCTAGATTGACTATCCAAACCACTTAGCTGGAAAGCTAGTTGTGAATGTATAGCCCTAGTAGCATTTCATTTTTGTAGCTGTGGAAGAATCTCACCCTGCATGAATGGAGTAGGAGGTAACTAGGTTGAAGGTAGAGATGTGTGTGTAGATGGATGTGGTGGGTGGTATGGATATGGGTTTTTCCTTTGAGTAGATGGTGAATGTTTTTGGTGGTACTTTGGAGGGTAATAGTCATGCTGAAATGAGGTATGACTTGCAAATGTTTTTGGAGAAACAAGTTGCTGAGCATAGTACCCATATGGATTTGGTTTCCTATAAGGGTATTACTACCTTGGTGGTGGCATTTCCCATGATTGTGGTTGGTACCATTATTAGTATTATTCATGAGGTTGTGGAGGAGCTTCGCTTGGTTAGTAAGCTTGTTGTTGTTGGTGGAACTGCCTTAGATTGCCTTGAGGATAAGGCAATCATCTAGGTGCTTGCCTATGTGCTAGTTTAGGATTCAATTGATATACCCTAGACTCTTGTAAGTGTAACACCATAGGGAAATAACCCTTTGTATGTTCGTATTAACAAATGTCACAATTAGTTTCATCATCAAAGTTGATTTCAACAACTTCCTCTACGACTACATCTTTGCCCTTACCTCTTTGGTAGGCACATTCATCTTCTTTTCATCTTTTGTAGTTATAATCATTATTTTGCTCTTTGGATTCTTCAGCAATCTTCATAGGAGTTTGAAGTTTTTCATCTAAAGAGTCCCATAATTTATCAACCTTTGTTGAAATATTAGTAATAGATTTTTGGATGGGCAAGGTGTTCCTATTCACCACTTCATCAAGTTGTGACTCCTCCTCGTCATAAAATCGGACCTCCCATTTTTTAATGGAAGGATTCCTATTATACTCTTCTACACTTTTCCTTTTTCATAGCTCACCTTCTTCTTTTGCTACTTGTTCAATCAGCCTTTGGATCTAACGAGCTCTTAGTTTAAACAATCTCCCTTGGGCATACATCCCAAGAGTTCTTCTTGTTTTTGCTCTGAGCCCATCTATGATGTGATGAAGTTTTTGCCTTTGAGAATAACCATGGCTAGGACATCAGTGTAAGAGTGAATAGTATCTACCCATGGTGGCATCCAAGGGTTCATGTGTTCCTTGTTTCTAGCCTTGGATTTACCTTCTTAGATTAGACACTCTAGACTACATCTGACATTTGTCATTAAATAGCTCTAACATGGTAGTCCATCGACAAATGGATTCTAGTTCCAAGGACTGGTACTAGCTTTTAGCTTTCTTGATGAGTATCCTAGGAAAGAGCTTGAGTTTCTACCACTCATTTTCTATAATTTGTAAGGCATAGACATCATGGAAAGCTTGTAGATGTGTCTATGGATTAGAGTTGTATCCCCCTCAAATCTTGGGATAATATTCATGTCTAAGTGTTCGGTCTGGCTATCTTTCATATGCTTGGTTGGAATTCTAACTACCTCTACAATGTTGAGCATACTTTGAGTTACCAATAGAGGTTCATCATCATCACTATGTCAATGATGGTTTTAGCCACTCTTCAATCTTGATGACCTTCATAGTCATTGTTGTCTCATTGATCACCTTCATCCCTATTATTTTGACGACGACTTCTATGAGAACTGTCAGATGAAGAGGAATGTTTAGAATTGGATAAAGAGGATGAAGAGGAAGGTGGACCACCATCGCCATCATAGTGTTTGCTGTCACTTTTTCACTAATTATGACCACCATACTTAGATCCCTTGCCATTGTGATGTTTGCTTGAGTCCCTACCTTGACTATCACTTTTTCTAGAACTTGTTTTATGAATAGTTGATTGTAGGTTCAGGGTTGCACCCTCATCACCAACAACAGTGGGTGGAAAATCTTCATGTTAAGAACCTTCAAAGAGAGGATCCTCATTATCATCTTGATCTAGTAGAAACAAGGGATTAGTGAAATGTTTTCCCTTCATAGCCTCATGGAGCTTCTCCTGATGTCAATCTTGTTTGCATTGTGTTTTAGTGGGACGGTAGTCCCAAGTTTCATAACCATTCACAATGTATTCCTCATGAAGATCTACAATGCCCAACATTTTAAGAATTTAAAATAGCATCCCAAGCATAGATTGATTGGGGTGTAAGATGATGTTGCCCTCCATATCATGCCATCTTAATTGTTGATCTTGATGTAGTATGAAGGTAAAGTCTAGCACATACTCATTTGGATGAATATATACTACTTTGTACTCCTATGGGCTAGGCGGTTTGACATCTTCATGTCTATGGGAAGAAGAAGGCATTTTGCAAAACAAATAAAATTATCAATGTGCTTAGTGGTTTATATGTCATTGAGAGTAATGTTGATCTTGAGTTTGTCCAACGATATAAATAATATTCACTAATCTAGATAGTGCATGTTTCAACAAAAAAAGTTCCTAGCAATGGTGCCAATGATGAGCAACAAGGTACCCCTACGCCCAACCATACGAATCACAAAGCGTTCACGCATGATCTGTTCGAATTCCATGGACTTTGTAGTTTTCAATGCACTAGTCTTCTAGGAAGTGAACCTTACCTTAAAGTTGGTCATTTTCTTCCCAATTACACGTTTGACGTACACTGGTATGGTTAAGTTTAATTGAGGCATTTTATTTTTATCATTTTGTATTTTATGGGTTAGGTGTTCTAAGAGAAATAAAGTAATTGGGTTAACTAATTTAATTTCACTAATTTACTAGTATCTAAGTAGTCCTAACATAAGCATCTAGTCCCACTTTCTGCACACGTCTTGAACCCATGTATCCACTACTGGGTTACCAAGCACTTTGCTACTAGGCATACTAAGTAATACCGTTGCTGGGATTACCAAGCAAATATGTGTTACACTCAAAAATGTTATGCTTATGTGTTTAATCTATCTCGCTTACCTTGATTAATTGCTTCATTAACTTAATTACTGGAAAAAATTTAATAAATAACTAAAAACATTTAATAAATAATTGAAAACATTAAATGCATAAATAAATATTTAATTTATCCAGAATGCTGCAAGGATTATCAGAAAGCTTGTCTTTACTACTACATACATTGTTGTGCTAAGGTAAAATAATGCTCGAATAAAGATTTGTACACTCAATGGCTTCTATTGCAAGCACTCAAGAGAAAAATTCTAACTCTCAAATGAACAAATTGCAAGAGCTTTGCTACTATTGAAATCTCAATGCCATAAATGCAGCTAGTGAGCATGTATTTATAGCCAAAAGTAGACACTACATCGATGGGGCCTCGTCAACGCATGATATGTTGCATTAACTAGGCCTTGTCAATGAGACCTATTCAAATGTATTATGGAAATTTATGTAGCTTCTCTCATATTAATCATGCTCCTAGTGACTAATAAGGATTCATCATAGTCTTCAAAATTATTATATCTCTTGTAGTAGTGATTCCTTTGAGGCTCTTGATTATTTCTCATTTCATGCCTTCTTTCTATGTTTCTTTATTCATCTTCATCTTCATCAAGATATATTTCTTATTATATTGATTCATTATGATATTATCTTCCCTTCTTGTTAGGATCATTTTAAAAAGCTCTTTTTGTATGTCTTCCTTCACCTCTATTAAAATAAGTCAATGAATGTGATATAGAGGATGGAGGACTTTGAAAGTGATGTCAAGTTTCTCTCCTTCTTTGACCCCTTGATTCACCTCTTTTGGACCTTATGTTTCTTCTTTTTCTAGGGTTTTCCTTATCCCTTCTAGGGGTTTTTGCTAAGGTATAATGTAGGTTTTCTTGTACTAGATATTCAATGTGTAGAACGAGTAGTCAAGAATTATATCAGTGATTATGGTAAGAATTTTTAACCTAATATTCATTATCTTCTTTTTCTATGGTTAAGATTATTTGAGAAGCATGCTTAACGTTTTCCTATTTATATCTTATTTCTATTATCGCATCTCTTCAGGTCTAAGCTTTAGTTAGTTGATATGACCTTGTGATGTTTTTAGTTTTCCAGTAGCCTCTATCAGCATGGTTCATACTAGTTCAAAGTAATATTTCTTAAAGCATTAATGATGCTAAATGATCTAGTGACAAGACAATGTTACCTTATGATGAATCATCAGTTGGCTGAGATATCATAGATGCTATATTGTTGATGCTACATCACATCTGTGTTGCAGCATCCCATTTGATGTGTCTTAGTTGGATGCTACATTACATCTGCTAGATCATAGATGCAATATCACATCTGCTATAACTTAGCCATGTTGACACATCCTCGTCGATGCATGTGTTGATGCATTGATGCATATGTGTTGATGTGGTGTCTATCTTTGCTTGCAAATATGTTAGCACCTACCATGTATTGGGTACCTTTCAATCATTTTGTAGCTAGAGTCTTGTAGTTTGATTTCATGATCTTAGGAAATAGTCAGTGTGTCCACAGTATGAATTTGAGTTAGTTGTATGATGTCTTATTCAAGTGGCATTGTACCCAGACACATTTCATGAGTAGAAATAAGATTAAGATTAATTCACACTCATTGTAGTACTTTGACTTAGATTAGATTTACTTTCCATGCAATTTACTCTTCATGTACTTAGTTAATATTTACATTTTCATGTATATTAATCAATTCATAGAATGAACACAACTAGTTTTGAGCATAAACACATATTTTCTTGGTAATCCTAGCAATGTTACTGCTTGGTTTGCCCAGTAGTGTAATGCTTGGTAATCCTAGTATTAGATACATGGGTTTACGACATGTATGAAAAGCTGGGAATGGACACTTATCACCCTTAGGCTAGTTTAGACTTTATCTTCTTCTTTTTAATTAGATTAAATAATTAATTTCTTTATTATCATTAAGATTAGTTTAAGGCCATAACAACATCAACCATCATATGCCTCACTTTGGAGGAAACCATACATGACAAAGTTACCATTAGTCCAAGCAGGAAGACAACATCCTACAATCAATGCTTAACAATCTAGATGCCATACTAGTCCCATCCATAGAATTTGATCAGATCATGCATGAACACTTATGATATGTATGGTTGGGCATAGGGAGTACCCACTGCTATCATTAGCACTATTGCTGGGGATGGTGCTAGTTATCTAGATTAGTTATATTATAAACAATCGTTGTATAAGTATTAACAATTTATCTTTTAGAAAATAATAATATTTTAAGTCACACACATTAAAAACATGACTTTTTCACATAGGATCAATAATGCATCATATGATGAGAACACTTGTAGAAGAAATGATAGGATCTATACTAAATTGGAGTGAATAATGTTAAGCAAGGATTTCATATGCTCATTTGGACCATTACTACATTCAAAGACTATGCTTAATTAATAGAAATAATCTAAGAGGAGACATAGTAAGTCCTAGAACAAGGAGGCCTGCAAGGCCTAGGACCTCCTCCAAACGTAGAAGAGATAAATCAAGGGACTATAAGAAGAGATATAGGAGCCATGGCAATCCTCTTAGTTCACCATCTTCCTCTTCCTCTTCAACATCTAGTTCTGACAATGATGAACATAGGTATAGAGATAGAGCTTTACTAGAGGGTCAAGATGGAGATAGAAATAAAAATCAAAGATAAGATGAAATCCATCAAAGTGAGCATAGATGAGACCATCACTATTAAACAAATAGAGATAGAGATTACCATCATGACATGTCTGATAGTGATGAACCCTTGTTGGCTACTTGGAGCATGATAGAGATATGGGAGGTAGTTAGAATATCCCATAGACATCAAAAGGAGAGTTGCATTAGAAGACTAGATATGAATAACATTCCTCAATTTAAGAGGCTATGATTTTGATCCACAATATCATTTACAAGCCTTCCATGATACATGCGCCTTGCAAAATATTGAAAGTAAGTGGCAAAGGATGAAGCTCTTTCCTAGGATACTAATAGATGAAGCTAAAATTTTGTATAGATTGTTGAAACTAAATTCAATCCACTAGTGATCCACAATGTTGGAACATCTCAATGAAAAATACCAAACCTATGCAAGAGTGTCCAACTTGAGAAAAAAAATCCAAGGATGGAAGCAAGAACAACATGAATCCTTGGATGTCGCCAGGCCATGATTTTTCTTAGAAAGAGAAACCTTTCCACATCATAGATGAGCTTTGTAATCAAATGAGGAAGACCCTCTGGGTTTATGTCCAAGGTTACTTATCCAAATTGAAAGCCCATAAGCTATAAAGGCTAGTTGAGTAGGTGGCAAAAGAGGAAGAAGAGCTATGCAAATGAAAAAATGTAGAGGAATATAATTGGGGACAAACTCTTCAAACGAAAGGCATCCATATCTATGATGAGGAAAAAGAGATAGCTCTTGATGAGGTGATTTCATAACTAACATTTCCAATACAAAAGTCAATCGCTGAGCTTGAAGCAAGGATAGATAAGATGTGGGAGTTAATGAATGACAAAGTTACAACCTATGTGAAAACCATAGAGGAGAGGGTAAAATAAAAAGGATCAAGTGACCAAAACAAGAAGAAAAAGAACAAATAAACATATAGAAATACTTATTAGCAAAAAGGAAAAATAGCTATAGTAGAAGAGGCTATAGACTCAACCACACAAGCTGATGATGGATGTGACATCTGCCAATATGAATATCCAAAGGGCTATTGCTTAGTTATGTTACATCTACAAGAGTTTGGGGCTTTTGCTTTGAATCCCAAGTTCATACAAAAGTGAATGATTAAGAAATTACCTTACTTACAATGTAATTATAGATAGTCCTACCACCAACTGTACTATTCTAGTGGGACTTTTTATCAGCGTCAACACTACTGTCAATTGCAGTGGCAAAACCCATAGTCATAGGGGATGCCATCATCAAACTAGAAATAACCTTATTGCCAATCAAACCCATATGAATATTATGTTCAACAACCTATTTCCCATAATGGTTCTACTTCCTCAACCTCAAATTAATACTACCACTCTTCTGAATATTATCAACCCACAACATCTCTTGTGGGATCACCACATCCAACCTCTTATCCTCCATCACATCCTCAATATTCGCATACTTTCCTCCAACATATGTCACCACCAATAAAATTGGAAGGATTGGCACCACAAAATCAATGGAAGAATGCCACTTGTTCTGTGAACATACACATAAATGACAATGTTAGTAGATCTCAACCAAAGTCTTAGAAATGCCCTTTCTTTAGGATAGTTTTCTCACATGGGCATAAAACTCATATATCTACTAGCTTATCAAAACTAGCATAGTGCCAATTTGGTGCAAAATCCTTCCTTAATAGACAAATGTCTCCTAATCATATGCAAAGGATAACAACCATCGCCACTCCAACACAAGACATAAAAGATGAACCTATCACTATGGAGAAACATAAAACTTCATGCATGACTAATAATAATAAAGGATGTAGTTGTGGGTTGGAAGTTCAAAATATTAACAAAAATCCTATATCAACCCACAATAAAGTTAAGAAATAAGTGCGTGAGCAAAAACAAGTTTACATAGTAGCCATTAAATGAGAGGAGACCCAATGCCTTGAAAATAAGAGTACAAAACTATTTGAAAGATGCATGGAGACATCTAATCCACTTGTTAGTTCTTGTCCTAGGAAAATGAGCGAAATAAAGAACTTAGAGAATAACATCTTACACTTTGACTATACACTAATAAAAGATATTAAACAAGGAGACATAAGAACTAAAATAGAAAATAAACAAGGAAACATGTCTAGACACCTTAGAAATAAAACATATTTTGGTCCAACCAAAGATATGTCTCCAAATGATCAAAATGTGATTATCATCATTGTCAAATGTGCTACCAAGCAAAAAATTAAATCATTAAAGATGATAAATGGAAAACTTATGGTGTATAACCAAGGGAATGTGTGGTCCATCTTCTGAATGCTTGCCCATGAGTTTAGTTGTGGGGGAGATGCCTCCATGAATGCTTTTCACTTTTTTATTTTACAATGTTTTATTATTTTCCTTTTTCTTTCAAAATTTTCTGATTCTTAATATGTTTTTCATTTCTTTTTATTTTTCATTTCTTTATAAATTTCTCTTTTCTTGAGTCATTTTCTTTATGTTTTATGAATGTCTTATATGTTTTTGTTAATAATATTTCTAGTCATGATGCAGAAGTCAATGCTATGTGTTGGGTTTTTGTCCTATGTTGTCAAGATGATTAGGTAAATATTTGTGTAAAGTAGTGAAATCACCTCATCCATTCCTCCAATTATCTAAATAAAAGGTCTTTTATCATGAAAACAATACAGTTCTTCTTATATGAAACTAAAATCAATTAATGATCCTTATACCTTGAAGAAAGGGGGAAAAGACCAAGTGGGACTGGCAAAGGATGTGACCTCAAGGGGATTTGTTAAATTCTCTTCTTGCCTTTCTTCTTGTGGTCTATGACTTCTCATGGGATGTGTCATCACTCCTATCATTGATTGATAAATAGGAAGCTATGTCTTTGCATGGTGTGGTTTCCATTGATGCAATAAAAAAAAAAGAAAAAAGAAAAAAAAAAGAAATAAAAATAATAATAAAAAAAACAAAAAAAAAAGCACCAGTATTCAAAGCACATCCCTTTGATATAATAATGAACTATAAGCACTAGTTATGAGGCTAGAAAGACATATTACCCATGCATCAAGGCATCCCTCTAACTAAGGCCCTTCCTTTCTTCTTCTATTTACTTCTCTTTTGGGAGTGATGATTGTTCTTTGTGGTTGTTGTGGACTCCTAATGGTAGGTGGGAAGGAACACATCAATGTGAGGTTACTATTAATGATATGGAATTGGTCTGAAACTTGGATGGATAGGTATGATGGTCATTTTAATCACAATTGACATAAGAACCTATTGCGGACATGGTAAAGTACCTTACATCCCAATCTTTACAATGCCTTCTGATTGCATTATTCACCTCACTGCTACATGTAATTAAGATCCTCTTGGTTTTTTATAGTATAGTGCACCATCCTAACCATGGCAATTGTTTGTTGTTTGCAACAAAGGTATGATTTACATGTAACTTATACAATGCCCATGAACATCTATGGAAGTGGTTATGCAAGGGCATTATGGTAGGAGCCTGCTTTGGGGAGGACCCACTTTCATAACTTTTGTTGATCATGGCTTTGAACCAAACCTCACATCTTCCAAAACATCATTGATGGCTTCTCTAAACTTATGCATGATTTTGGGACTACTACTCATCAATTTTAATTAATTTCTACTACTTTTCTATTAAAATATCCTTCAAATTTAATATTTCTTAGGCATTGTCTACATGAGACCTTTGGTTTTACTTTTTTGAAACTTGTGCACTTTCCAAGTTATGCTCATTAATTGTGGGAGATATGGATGTACTTTTTCAATTTTTTGAAATTTTCTAACATGCTATTTTTGAGCATTAAGGTAACAAATAGTAATTAATCAAAATACTATGAGCAACTTGATGATTTTAGTTATCTCATAGCCCTAGGAATAATAATTTGTCATCACCTTATGCTTAAATGCTAACAATTTAAGCTAAATAAGGGATTTGAAAAGGGTTAATTTTAACAAAAAATTACCAAAAGTAATGATGATCCTTTGGTGATCACAGGTGATGCTAAAAGGAAAGCCTAAGGTCGAAGGTCTTTTACCAGGCAAGGAAACCTGGCCAAGAGAAGGATAGAGTAGGATATATCCATGGACACATAGTAGCAGATATAAAGATTAACGATCAAACATCACATGTTTTCTAAATCCATGGGATGATGATACAAAATTTTAGTTCATCCTTCAAGATTGTTTTACATGAAAAGAGAAGCATCAACATAACAATTAAGGTTGGAAGTCTACCATCAACAAGAAGATTCATCTTCAACGAATTTTTGAAGACCTCTATAAATTTTATAAATTTTAATGTTTGTGAGGTCTTTTTATTATTTTGTAATACATTCACTCAAATAAAATTTTGTAATGTCACACTTAGATTTAGTTAGTAATTAGAGTTAGTCAATGATCCTATACATTTCCAATTTTGTAAAGAAAGCTCGATCCTATTCTAGTAACTCAAGGATGAGTTTTTAGTTAGTTTTGAGGGTATGATGAATCATCAGTTGGCTAAGATATCATAGAATCTACATCACATATGCTATATCATAGATATGATATCACATCTGCTATAGCTTAGCTACGTCGATGCATCCCCATCGATGCATGGGTTGATGCGTTGACACATATGCATTAATGTAGTGTTTTTCTTCGCCTATAAATATGTGAGTAAATGTCACATATTGGACATCTTTTGATCATTTTGTAGCTACACTCTTGTAGTTTCATTTCGTGATCTTAGAAAATAGTCNTGTGATCTTAGAAAATAGCCAATGAGTGCCCACAATGTGAATTTAAGTTATTTGTACAATGTCTTATTTAAGTGGTAGTGTACTTGAATACATTCCATGAACAAAAATAAGATTGAGACTGATTCACATTCATTGTAGTAGTTTGAATGAGATTAGATTTACTATCCATGAAATTTACTCTTCATGTACTTAGTTAATATTGATGTATTCATGCATATTAATCAATTGGTGGAATGAGCACAATCCATTTCAAGCATAAACACATATTTGCTTGGTAATCCCAACAACATTATTGCTTGGTTTACTTACTAGTGTAATACTTGATAATCCTAGTAGTCGATACATGGGTTCAGGATGTGTACAGTAAGCTAGAAATGGACACTCATTGCCCTTAGGCTAGTTTAGACTTTATCTTCTTGTTGTTAATTAGATTAAATAATTAATATCTCTATTATCATTAAGATTAGTATAAGGTTGCAAAAACATCAACCATCATGTGGCTTACTTTGGACTAAATCATATGTGACAAAGCTACCACTAGTCCAAGTTGGAAGACAATGTCCTATGATCAATGGTTAATAATCTAGAGGCCACACTAGTCCCATCAATGAAATTTGATTGGACTGTGCATGAATGCTTGTGATTCGTATGGTTGGGCATAGGGGTTACCTACTACTCATCATTAATGTCTATGATTATTTTCTTTCTACTAGAGTTAGAAAAGTTCAAGGTATATGATTGAATGATGTTGAGTGGATCTAAGTGTGTTAGGGTAAAACATGATGAAATAAATAGAATGTCTACTATCTAAGATATAATGAAAATATAATGCTAAGCTAGCTTAATGGTGATAAGCATCTATTCTTGGTCTTTTGTACATACCTTGGGCTAGTATAACCACTATTGGAATTATAAAGTAACTTTGCTACTAACTAAATCAAGCAAAGATACTACTATATTACCATATGATTACATGTTAGTACTTGAAACTAGTCATACTTATTCTATAGGATAAGTAACAAACATTGGAAATGTAAATGACATTAAAACTATAAATAACATAGAAAGTAAATCTATGCTAAGTGACATCTTGTAATGGTAAAGAATAATCTCAATCTCTATTGTCATTTAAGAAATATATCTAAGTTCACTTCACTTGAATAAATATGTTATACAATTATTAGTCACCACACTACAGGCACTCACAACTGACTCTAAAATAATCATAAACTCAAGTGAGCAAGAAGATAAATGTTGAATGAACATACGTAAAGATTTAGAGTTAGGTTGAGAAGCTTGCATATAACTAAGTGAAATATCATAAAGAAAATGATATGTAGTCATGAGAGAAACTAAGTAATTAAAGAAATTATTAGTTAATATAGAGTTAAATTAATCTACATCATGTGATTTTAAGTTTATACCATGAATTTGTTATTAGTTATGAGTTTGAATCATATTTTAATAGAAGGAGAACATAACAATGTTTCTTTGCTCATGGTTTCACTATTTTTAAAGGGTTTTATTACTTTGTGAAGGGTTTGAAGATTTTTTTGTGATGACATGTCAAGTGTTTGAAGTTTTTTTGATCTTGATAATGGTGATTTGAAAATCTTTCTTCATAATAACATCATTTAAATTTTAATAGCTTTCTTCTCAACCAATAGAGATGCTCCAAAAAGAAAATTTAAACTCTTATTTGGCAAAGAAGTATGATTTGGTTAGGACTTTGTCTGTAAAATTCATTTCTTCAAATGTTAAAATTTTTTCTTCCTCTACAAATATAGAAATTTTTATGATCTTCATAATATATATGTACAAGATAGCAAGAAAAAAATTGGGATGCCTTGTTGTAATGGTGTTATAAATAAGATGTCAGATTTTATTCTTTTTGATAATCCATATGAATCATTAGCTACTAATCTTACGTCACGATATGCATTTATTCAAAATTTGTGTTGCTTATCTTGTAATCAATATTTTGCTATGAAATTAAATGATGTGATGTAAAAACATGACATTTGAATCATTCATGCTAGGTACTATGGTTGGGGATGCTGCAGGTATATAGTGCAACAACTAGGGATTAGGGATTGGAGGGTTGTTACCTGATAGAGTAGGCCATGCAATAAGAGCATACAACTAAATATTCAAGTGGTAGATGCTACTTAGTAGTAACTAAATTTACTATATGTGGATAGCTTTATTGGACTAACATTTAGTGATAGACATAACTACAAATTTTTCTATTTTACTAGCTAGCTATAGTAGACTAGCATAATATCTTTCATACATTCCAATCTCACATTCCTTCTGCATGGGTTTGGAGAAGAATGGAAACATTTTATGTAATGTGTTTTAATTTGTGGTTGGGATGTGGGATTGCAGGCTAAGGTATGGGCTCAATGATTACTGCTTGAATTAGCTATAGCTAGCATCACACTTAAGCCAATTGTCCAAATAAACCTTGTATCTAGTTGTAAAAATAGACATTCACTTGATAACACCTTAAAATCATCAGTAAGCTACAACTCGCCTTAAATGCATAGGGGGTGAGAAGAAAATTTTGTTAAAACATGCTAGCTAGGAGATGAGGCTAAAAGATGAAGAATGTGCTTTCATATAAATTGACTTTCTTTTAGGATGATTACTCCTATGCCTTGAAAGGTTAAAGGAGTTTTCTTGGAAATGTATGTGTAAAACTATATTTTCCATTTCATTCATTGTTAATGGACTCTCGATTATCTTATTAAGGCATTGTGCTCTTACTTTAACTCATCAGGGCTCTATTGGCTTCTATTCTAATTAATCAAAACCTAAAGGATGTAGTAAGCAATCGACCTTTAGCTTGCTTATGTTTTTGTTGTGACAAATGTCAAATTTTTCTTTAGCAACTACTCACACAACATCTGTCTGTGCAAAGGATGTTTATCTATATTTCTAAATAGCATATATTAGCATCATTAATCATGATGAACTANTAGTAGATTGGTGTTAATAGGCAGTGGTTTGTAGTCTAACAAAAATGGTTGGATCCATTGGTAAGAATATCTAATTCCAATGGTAATAATATGTTGGCCCATCTAATAGGATCCTTCTAAGTAAACCTTCTACCTCCCCACCCATCTAGGTTATTTATTATTAGCTCCAAGTTGCTTCATGCTTTTAGTAGGTGACATTGCAATGTTTGATTCTTATTTATTAAGGAATAAGAATCATGAACCTCATAGCAGGAATAAGAAATTGATTGATGCTACCTATGCTTCTCTATATAGGATACAACTCCTTGGAAATGTAAATGTACATGATGGCTTGCTATATTTAAACCTGCCACTAGCAAGAAGTTAATGAATATTCCTGTGATGTCATATCACTTACACAGCCTAATGATCAAATTCATAGGCTTGAAAATAATCTTGATAAGGTTTCCACTAATGAATAATNATCAAGACTCAAAACCTCTCTATCTTGTATGCTAGTTTTATTTCAAGTTCCAAATCATAAACCTTCCAAGATAGTTAATGAAACCTAACTTTATTTTCATTTCTTTTTTTACTAACAAAGAAGTGTAAATCACTTCAAAACTAAGCTTTCCTTATAAATTTGTATGAATTTTAAAGCCTTTTGGAAAATATGAAACCTTGAAATTTTTGTAAAAATATTTCCATTTAAGTATTACGTCAAACTTTGAATTGGTTTTGTCTAACTTTGGATCTTCAAGGTTCCAATTTATTGATGATTTCTTTGTGAGTAGCTACTTTGAAATCTCACAAATAACCTTTAAATCATTTGCATTTCATAGCAACAATAAGGGTTCTATAGATTCTCTCCCCTATCTAAGTTTCATATAGTAATTATGGAGGTTAATGGAGACATTGAATATCTAACATAACTCTATTGATAACCTAGGAATTCTTTCTCTCAAAACTGCAATTATTAAATAGAGTTGTGAAATCATTATATACTAAATTAATTATTTACATTGAGCTAAACTATTTACTTTGTATACATAAAACTAATTGGGAATTTGGGCTATTGAAGGTCTATCACTCCATCCCTTAACATGACATTTTCACAAAAACTTGATGTAATAAGAATGCAAGCCCAAATTTTGATAAATAAGAATGAAGAAGGGAATGAAATGTATTAGTTTAACCTAGTAGAGATAGAAGTAGATTAATACTAATGTAATGATGCTAAGTATTTACTACCTTTACTTCTTCTTTCCTCGTTGCAACTTGTTTTTGGCCTAATAAAAATAAAGCCATAATAAGATTCATGGATTTCTAGGAATTCAATTTATCCACTGTAATTCTTTCAAGATTGACATTCCATTTATGGTAGACTTCTTATTTGTTGGCTCTACTAAGTTTTTCCACCACTAGTTTCTTAACTACTTTCATCTTCTTAATATTGGCTACTTTCACCTTTAATTTTTGTAAAGATAACCTTCTTGCCACTATGATATTTGCTTTGGTTACATCTTCACATGGTAGGGAATGAAGAAATGGAGAGAATGTCTCATGGCTAAAAAAATCAAG
The DNA here is from genome assembly GCA_015680685.1 of Gnetum montanum. Lineage (NCBI taxonomy): Eukaryota > Viridiplantae > Streptophyta > Gnetopsida > Gnetales > Gnetaceae > Gnetum > Gnetum montanum. The sequence goes on from MNCI01035702.1 coordinate 169,048, forward strand.
CACCACACCTTCATTCTTTCTAGATAGGAATTGGTGAATTGGATAATTACGAGAGTAGGGATTTCTTTTATTTAATAGTATGAAACCTAATCAAATGTAGTGGGCATTACAGTATCTTGATTCATGGTCTATTAGTATTGAAGATAGTTGTCAAAGCTATAACTTTAGGAACATTGAAGTCTTGGAATTCTGTTTGGAAGCTTGCTTAGCTCTTATTCTTCAGACATTCTATGCACTTGCATTTAGTGCCAAAATTGTCAAATGAAATCCTACAAAACTTCATTGCACTATATTTCACTTTGCTTGAAAATGCTAGTTCTTTGCTTTGTACTCATCTTTGCTCAATCTATAGCAATGTTTCAGGGAGATCCAATTCACTTAAATGTGTTTTAATCTCACATGGATTACTTTAATTTGAGTCTAACACACTTAAAATTTGCAATGATGCAAGTTAATCTTCACTTTTAAAATCTTTTACTTCATTGGAATCATTAGTTCAATCATCATAATGCTTTCATTACACTTAGCACTATTTATAATTCCATATTGATGATAACATGGCATTGGTTCTCTTGATGTCATCGTTTTGCTTCAATGATTTCTATAATATTATGAGTATGGAACTACACAAGACATTTTAAAGCTAAGGGGTTCTTTAAATTCTATTCTACTAATGTCATTAAGGACCAATTCTACTGACATCATCAAGAAACAATTTCACTAAAGGTACTCACAATTTATGTATATCATTAAAATTATCTTGAAAAATGCTACATGATGGTATAAGGAAATCAAAGAGTGCCTTCTTTATAAAGGTTGTATTTGCTATTTTACAAAGTGTTGTGTTAGAAATAGTTCTAACTCTTATATCATAGGATTTTTAAATTTTTTTTGAATGTTGTGTGAGGAGGGAAAGGTTTTTTTTTGTTTTTCTTTTTTTGGGGGAAGGGGTATGTGTGGGGGGAGCAGGGGAAAGAGAAGGAGGGAAGAGGGATGGTGTAAAGTGTCAAACTTGACATAATTTGATTATAAGTAGACCATAAGACATATATAGCTAATATGATAAGTTTGATTCCAATATGATATTATTAAAATATAAAGACATTCTTATATAAAAAAGGTTAAATGATAATTGACCTAATAAATTTTCAAGGTCTAGAATATGCCTCAAAAAAATTTGATTTTGATTCCATTTTATATTTAAAATAAAATAATTATCAAAGTAATGAAAGAGTAACTCAAATTTATTTAGTATTTATTGCAGTGTAGATGTCAAATCCAAACCATTATAGGTTATGTAATACCTTAAGATTTTGATTTCTTGATGAGGTATGTTGTTGTGCCTTAGTTATCTTATCTTAATATTAAGATGTTAGACTAAAGGTAAGACTCTTAATTTAGAATATAAAGTTATAAGTTCAATTCTTGTAGGCAATGTTGAGTTATACAATTCCAGTTTGACTATGTCTTAAGGGTAAATATTGTGAAAAAAATTTGGTAAAGTCTACTAATTTTGGAGATGTTTTTTTTCTTTTAGTTTTCATCATAACAACCGATCTTAAAATCTTTGTACCGTTAGTTATCTTATCTTTGACATGTATGCACTAAGTATGTTTTATTTTTAATAAGTTTGCTATGGCTTGATAACTTGTTAGCTTGGTAGTTAGCTATCACTTGATAACTAATCTTAAAACCTTTCTTTATAATAGAAAAAGGATTAGGCATTGCCCTCATTCAAAAACACTCTTATAGGTTTTTATTTCTTACTAAAGGGCTAGCCTAGTATTTTTAACTTAAGTACATAATATAACATAGAATGTTTCTTTGTTATGTTTGGCTACACTTAGGATTTGTTGGTATTAATTTTAAAAAATAAAAGATGATATATTTTAAAGGAATTTATTATGCCAAATTATATTTTCTTTGACACTTAATTATATTGTATTTGATGATTTAATGAAAGCATTTAATGCATGTTAAATTAAACCTTGGAATTACTTTATTAGAAAAATAGGAAACAACGTTACATCAAGAACATCATACAAACAAAAAGACAACTTTCCAAAATACCCAAAGGTATTCAAACTCCTATTTAACAAAATAAAACAATTGTAATAAAAATACTATAAAGGACAATAGTTGAGGTAGTGAATTTTAAATTGACATCTATAGTGAAGTTAGAATAATAAAACTTTCCTTAAATTTAAATTTGGCATAATACATAATATTGGTAATTTATATTATATTATGCTATACGATAAATAATGATGAAATAGAAGTGACAATTCAAGGCTAAAAATTTCCTTAATGTAAATATTTTCGCTATCTAAGATTAATACTCTAATTAGACAATGAAATTGATAAAGATATAAAAAATAGAAGTGAACGAATAATCAAAATGGAGATAGCTTAGTTTTGTTTTATGTAACAAAAGGATACCAATAAAACTAAAGGGAAAATTTTATAGGAAAACAATTATAATTGCTATCTTATATAGTGCTAAATGTTGGGCAGTACAAAAGAGACATAAACAATAAATCAGTATGGTAAAAATGTGAATGCTTAAATGGATGTTGAATGCTACTACAAGAAATAAGTTGCAAAATACAAATATTAGAGGAAGACTTAGAGTAGTTTCTATTTTAAATAAGTTTAAAAAATGTCATCTTAGATGGTTTAGGCATGTGTAAATAAGATCAAACAATGAGGCCTTGCACACATGAAGAGTAAAAGGTAACAATTGTTAATATTTTGTTAAAGTTGACTAATGTTACAAATAATTGTTTGAGTGAGAGAAAGTGCAATTATTAAAACTAATTTTTTTGGAACAAAATGTAATGCTATGTAACTATCATGGATATTAATTACCATAATATCATGTATAAATTGATACTTTTCCTGAACACCTAATACAAATTAATAGAATTCGATTTAAACTATTTTGAAATGATACATCACTATAATAAACAATTATTAAAAATTATCATGTGTTTTGATCCATCAAAATTGTTAACTAACAATTATTATCTAAAATTTAATCATGTGTCTAATGCTTGAGCTTAGAAAAAGAATGTTGCTGCATCATTGTTCAAGAAAGCCATTGAAAGGAAGACCAAAAAAGACATGGAAAAAATGATTGAAAATTATTTCAAAAAATTATAAATAAATAAATATCTAGTTGTTGATAGAGGTAAATGGAAAAAAAGAACTCATGTAGCCAATCTTATTATTTTAGGACAAGGCTAAGATGATGATGATAATGACCTTAACTAGCAACCTATTACCTAATAATATAATAAGCTAAGAAACTTTTGTGTCAACCTATTACCTAAATTGGTAACCTATTTTCCATAAAGTGTTTTGCTTGGTGTAAGAATTATTATGTCCTACATTTGTGTCATTAAGAAGAAACTTTTTGCTCCTTTAAATACATGAGGTAATATGGAAATTAAGGATTGGTTATTGATGAGAACACTATACTAGCCTTTACAAATAAAGATTACTATGGAAATTGATCTAAAAAAGACTCTTCATCAACCTTATCACATTATAGTCTAGACAAATGATTTTTCATTACATTTTTCATTTTATTTTTTAGTTATTGTGATATTAAATTTTTTGAGGATCACCAACCTCCAATTGATTTAGGGCCTTACCATTGGTTTGTGCATTAGAAAATAGATTGCATTATACTTTGTATGTACAAAGACTAGGTATCCAAGAAAATAGTGCCTGAACTTTTCTAGCATGTACACCACCATTATCAGATTCTTTTCAATAGTGATGTAGTTAAGTTATCAACCAACAATGCTCCTAATTTCATTATTGATATAGTAGGGATGTTTCTAGTTATTCAACTATATAAGCATAGCTTACAAGGCATGAATGAATAGATTTATCATTATTTGGAAAATTTGAGACCAATTAGGAACTTATATAATTGAAGTTTCTACAAGTCCTTGTTTTAGGGGCTCAAATATTTTCTCACACTTATTTGATCATAAAAATGTATCTTTTTTTGTAAGTTTTGCTAATGGTTTTACAATCTTTGAGAATTTCTCAATGAAGCACCAATAGTACATTATGTCACTAAGGAATGACCTTACATATTTCACTATTTGACATTTTTATATCATAACTTGAATTATTTTAATCATTTCTTGATCAACTTCAATGTTGTTTTATGAGATCCTATGTCCAAGAACAATGTCTTCTTGGACCATGAGGTAATTTTTTTACTAGTTAATTTCTAAGTTTATATCCACATATCTTTTTAGTACTTATTTTAACTATGCCAATGTTTATTTGAAGTTTGACCATAGTTGGAAACGTTATCCATGAAGACTTTAACATCATTACCAATATGCTTTTGGAAGATGTTCAAAACTAGGTATTGGAAAGTAGTAGGAGCATTGTACAATCCAAATGATATCTTTTCATAGGAAAAGTTCCTCAAGAACTTTTGAAGTTCTTTTTTTTTTTTGGTTTGGTTATCAAGCCAAATTTGGATTTGGTTATAGCCACTATAACTATTCAAGATGTTATAATATTTATGTCTTACTATGATGTATAATACTTAATCAATAAATGACAACAAAAAGTGATATTTAAATATCACCATGTTCAATAGTCTAAAGTTAATGTAAATCTGCCACTGGTCTTCTTTCTTGAGTATAATTATAAGTGGATTTACCTACTCACTAGCCACTATAAAATAAATGAATCTATCTTTTAAGAGCTTTTCAATTTCATACTTAACTATTTACTTAGGCTTTATATTTAACATATATTATGGTTGATGTTTGGGCTTGATAATAAGATTTGTATAAATTTTATACTAGTATATGCATGGATCTATTCTGGTTATCTTATCATATGACCAAGCAAAGGTTTTTTGGTTATTTGTTTATGACTTCTAGTAACTTCTTTTTTGTACTCCTCTATTATCTTCACATAGATGATTACTAGTGTATTATTTTAAAGAAAAACATATTCTAGTGACTCTAGTAATGTTTTCAATTTAATTGATTTGGATGTAGGTTCTTCTAGAATTTTCATCTCTCCTCAATTGTTATTTTGTTTTTACACATGTCTTGCTAGGGAGAGTTATTTTTATAATTTCTCCAACAAATCCAACAATTTTGCATATGAGATAATAAGTGCTTCTTCCTTTTATATGCAAATTGTACATTTACATCTTTCATCTCCTATTAGCCATTGGGTATCTTTTTGCTTAGTGGCTACTACATACAAGAATCTTTGCATACACACTATTTCTATACATGAAATATATGATGTAATATTCTTCTATCTCATGGTCTAAGATTTCTAAATCTAATTTCACCCTATCTCACTATATGTGATGCATGAAACTCTCTTTTTCTCAATTTCTCCATGCTTATTCTTCTTGGAAATTTTCAAAGATAAGGTTTTGATTCTAAGCTTGGCATTAATGATGCTTAGCTAAGCCCTCTTCATAATGATAGGAAACTTTCCTTTGTAGTTATCTACATGGATTTCTAGGAAATTTGTTGGTTAGGATGACCTAGTGATCACAATATCCTTTGCTTTTCCCCAGGAAATAGTAATTGACTAGTCTACAAACTCTAACTTGATGTTGCACTTTTGAAGTAGTGGTAGGTTTAATGCTTTGTAGATTTTTTGGGAAATCACATTAATACTACAACCTAAGTATAATGAAGCCTTGCATGATTCATTTCTATCAATATACAAGTAAATTAGGAGGTTTCCAAAATTAATTGCCTTCATATAAATATTACATACTTTAATCTAATTAGTAACAACATGAGTTAATATGATAGTTTATATTTTTTATTTTTGGTTTAAAGGTGCCTTAATTAAGAGATTGGAGGTTATTGGTGTTGATATAGGATCCACAACCACTAATGCTTACACAAGTTGAAGTGGAATAGCAAGTCTAAAAAAATAATGCTTCTCAGGCTTGCATTTAGAGTAGCTTGAACTATCATCTACTTACATATTTATAACTTTAGTAGCACTTTTCTAATGTGGCTAAGGAGGTATCTCACCTTGTATTTATGAAGGTGGCACTAGAAAAGGAAAAGTATGTGATGGTTAAGGATTCATATGAGGTGAATGTAAAGGTTAGGAATGTGATTTGGAGCTCTTAAAGTAGAAGGCCTATGGTATTTATATGGATAATAGTAATGGAAGGAGTGAGATCAAGTAGTTGCATCACTTGGAAAAATAGGTTGTTTGGTATAATTGACATAAGGATCTAGTTCCTTGTAAGGGTACTATTGCCTTAATGGTGACATCCCTCATAACTCTAGATTTTGAAACTACTAAGAATATTGCTCTTGAGGCTAAGGTAAAGCACCACTTGGGTAGTATTGTTGGTTGTGGAACTACTTGTAGTTGCCTCATGGGTAAGGTAATCTCTTGGGCATAAGCTTTTTAATGAAATTTCAACTTAATTCATATACCCCAAACTCCTATAGATGTAACATTATAGGAAAAAATTCTTTGAGATGTTCAAAATTGCACAAGCCATGTTCATCATCATCAATTGAATCTAAGTTAGTAACCTTCTTAACTACATTAGCTTTATATTTTTTACTGTATATGTCATTGCTTGCTTCTTTGTTCTTATTATTATCTTTCTCTCATGCAATGGTTTGGTCTATTTTCTCTTATACTATTTTGAGTGTAGTTGTAAATTTCTCATCCACTAAATTCTACATTTTTTCATCCTTATTATAATATGTGAAACTGGTTTTTTAATCGACAAGGTATTTCTCTAAATCACCTCCTCCAAAGAATCTTCATCCTCTCTTCTGTCAAAAGCATAAACATTTTTTTTTGTGAAAAGAGGGATTTCTATTATAGTTTTCTACATTCTCTCTCTTTTTAAACTCTTCTTCATTTTTTGCAACTTGATTAATTAATTCTTGGATCTAATGAGTCCTTATTTTTGAATGTCTTCCTTAGGCATAAACCCCAAGATTCTTTTTTATTCTATTTTTGATCCCATTTATAATACACCTAGATTGTTCCCTTTGAGAAAATCCTTAACATAAGCATCTATGCAATAAGAAATAGTACCTATCCAAGGATACATTAAAGGATTTATGATTATTCTACTTCTATTGTTAAATTTATTTTCTCAAGTTACATACTCTAGAGTATGTTTGATACTTATTATTGAACAAGTCTAGCATTGTATTTAATCCCCTAATTAATTATAGTTCAAATGATTATTATTTATTTTCTATTATCTTAATGAGTATCCTAGGGAATAGTTTGAGCTTGCATCATGACTACTATTCTTAATATTTTACAAGGCACATGCATCATGAAAGGCTTGCAACTCATGTTATGGGTCAACATTGTAGCCTTCCTCAAATTTAGGAATATTTTTCATGTTAATTGTTTTGATGCAATTGTCTCTTTAATGCTTGGTTGAGATATAAATAGCCTCCCTAATATTAGTCATAATCTTGATATGAAGCAAGGGCTCATCAAAATTATTATGTTCATGATGGTATTTATTACGACCATGATCCTTTTTGTGTTGTCTACTATGCCTTCTCTCATTTCTAGATAATCTATCTTAATTTCTATCTCTATCATATCTACTCTTTCTACCTTAATTTCTATCATGATCTCTTATATCTTTTTTACTAGAAAATATATCATTATTACTTCTTTGTGGGCCACACTCATCCTCGTTAGATCTAGACAATGATAATGGTAAAAATGATGAAGAATTATAAGAGCCATGCTATATTTCTCTTATGTCATGAATTCTTTAATTATCTTTGGGTCTTCTACTAGAAGATCTAGGCCTAGAGGCCTTCCTTATTATGTCATGTTCTTTCCTCTCCTTGCTTACTTACAAGATTGAACACAACCGTGGGTTTATCATGTCATTTATATCTAATCAAGGAGGATTTTGGTGATTGGATCTACATGGAATGAAAATCTATATCCTTATTTTTTCACTACAATGTTAGTAGAATGATCACTTCCTTTTCCTTTTCCTTTACTACTTTATGGTAGGTTTCCTTGAAATGACCTTTGTAATATTAGGATTTAATAGGCTAGTAGAGCCTAGACATTTCATCAAATATCTTATAGTCAATGGTAGCTACTTCTATTCAAACTTTCATCAATATTGTCATGAATATTCATGGAGTTTAAAGATCAAGTAGTAATATAATGTTACCTTTTAAGTTGTTCCATTGAATTTGTTCATCCACATAAAGAATGAAGATGAAGGACAAATAATAAGGATTTGAACATTGGTAGACTATTTGGACTTGATAGTGTTGGCACATTTCGCCATTTCATGAAGCAGGTTAAATAGTTGAGATTCTTTTATGAAGAAGTGATTAAATTTACAGTTTTAAAGAAGGAGAATGAGTAACCAGAAGGCATTTTTTTTAATATATGTATATATCGGAGCAAGTTTACACAGCCATGTTGAGAAGTATGTTGCTCTACTTTCCTAGATCACTAAGGTTTACAGCAGTCTGAGGTTATTTCTCCTGGGTAATTCAAGAATATATGGTTTCAAGGTTAAGCAAGAAATTTATTTCTGCAAACAAGATGTTTTACTCTGTAGTAGAAAGGCAGAAAACAGGATTGTTCAAGGAGCATTTTGCCATCAAAAATATCATTCTCTGTAACCATTGCTGTCCTTGGAAAAATATAAGAAGACAAAACCAAAAATCTATAAGGACAAGAAGCCAGAAGAGCCTCTAAAACGGCACTGTGCAAGAATAAAAAAATAGAGAATGCAATGGGTCAATAAGCAGGATTATGTGGCATTGTCAGTGCAAAAAATCATCATTAAAAATCCATATACATTTTGGTAAACACTTGCTGCACAAAACTCCTTTTACAACACCAACACCAGCATCTTCCACACCAAATCTGCAAACAATAGACATGAAAATATGGACATGGCCACTTCCTCTTTATGTTCACCACGACAATGACGGTACTGAGCCACCCCAAGAGCACCGGCAGCAACAAAAAAAAAAGGGGGGGCATAGGCTAAAAAATGTCTGCAGGGAAAATGCCGTTTCTTTAAGGGTGCCGTATCAGCAATGCGCCTAAAGGATCCACACCTCTGGAACGCAGACGGGTCTGATGCAGTGGACTGGCCTTACTCAGCTTGGCGACGCCGACGGTTTTACCAGTTCCTTAAAAAAAATGTGTGCAACAGACGTAGGAAGCCCTAGGCCCAGAACATATGGTTCAAAATTCGCAAAGCCTGCAACGCATCTTCGGAAATGAGCAGGGACTCCGCTCCACCGTTCACCGCCAGCACAACTTGCTCCGCTGCAACCAACCAAGAACACGCAGATTGACGCATCTGGCTGTTCGCAGATTTCGGTTTTTTCTTAGCACCATAATGACCAGAACATTTTTCCACGCCGTGCCCTTTGCTCAGGGCATGGACCTCGCCGTCCCTCCCGCAGCCTTGCATCGTGGCTTCGATTAGATGTTTCATCATCGGCCTGAGAAGTTGCAGCACTTGGTCTGGC
>MNCI01035706.1:9309-32981 GCA_015680685.1 Gnetum montanum
CTAGTCATCAAAGTCTTCCAACTCTGCCATGAGGTCCACCACCAAAGGTGGAACACAATGCAACCTCCAACAACAACAAACTACCTAAACCAAAGATGCCCATGGCACCGATCGAACCTCCCCCTACGCCGCCCACCATAGAGCCAAAATTAGACCCGAGTGGGTACCCCTTTTCTGCTGGTGTAGGGCAGTCAGGAAAAAATGAGGTAGGTTAACTTTACACCCGCTACAGAGGCTATGCATAAGATTGAAGTGCACTCCTAGCAACCTCTAGGTGTTTCCAGACCGCACGAAAAATCTATTGATCATAACAATCACATCCTTCCATAGAGGATCCAACACCGACTTTGGGACCTGACCACTCCTAGTCTTAGGCACAAGTCTTGCAAAGAAATCTTGTGCATCCTACAATCCCCACCCCCGAAGTGACACCTCCTCCCCCTCCGTCAGCATGCACAAATAACACGCAATGGCCTCCCTCGTGAGGTCAATGCACACCCCACTAAAGAACATGATATCCCCCCTGCTAGTTCATATAGAAGGGTCCATTTTCAAGGTCGAGGTCCCCTTGCAACAAAACTAGCACGTTAGTCCACCCAACTCTAAAAATCATATCCCAGATAACCAGGTTCTCCTGGTACGTCATGCAGGCGGGTTCGTAACTAGGAGTCACACCCATTGCCAAGTGTGCTTCCCTCCACATCCTAACTCCAATTGCCGCAACATGTGCCGATGATGGCGGCAACACCCCCTTGAAAACCCAATAATTTTGCATTTGCCAAAGCACCCACAGGATCGCAGTAGCACAAGAATCACTCTCAAACTAAGTCATCGATGGAAGATTCATAGCCTGCCACACCCTCGAAAACAGGCATTACCAAATAGAGTGAGTGACAATTTCCTCCCCCGCCATGCAAAGGGGACATGTGGCATTAACATTCACCCCCCGCCATCGTAATTCATGTCACACAAGGATAGCCATATGATGCACCAGCCATATGAACATTTTAATCTTTTCGAGGAGCCTGCCCTTCCATAATTACCACCATCCCTTGACCTTTGGGTATTTAGTTCTAACCAACTACTTCAATGACACATGCAAAAGCCCTACCCTGATCATCTCCTACGCATGCAAGCATAAGGCCCACTAGATATGTGAATCCTGCGGAAAGGCCTATCATTACTAGTAATTACTATTCATAAGTGTAATCCATTGGGCCAAATTATAGTCATGCTAGAGCAACCAATTAAGAAGCCCCTAGTACCGCATCGCAATGACATCCCAAAACAGGAGGATACCAAGCCCCCAAGCATTCTTAGGTCTAGCCACCATATCCCACCCAACCAAATGCATCCAGCTATCCCCTTTGCCTCCCGACCAAGTGAAATTCCTAATATGTTGGTCGACTTTCTATATGATGTTTGTCGAAGGAAAGGCAGCTGAAGCTGTCTACCAAGCAATGGCTAAAAGCACTAATGTAGCCAATAGTAACCCCCCGGCTTAAGACAAAAACTAAGTCGTCCAATTACCGATCTATTCCTTCATCCTCCGAAGAAGACCTGCCCACATGTCTCTAATGCCAATCGTACAAGGGTAGCCCAAGATAATTGTCATCCATGGGCCCTAGCAAAATCCCTAGTAGTTGCACAATCTAGCCCCAAACCCTAACATCCATATTTAGCATATGAACCATCAATTTACCCTAATTGATCTCTAATCCAACCTCCTCCACCATGCATTGCAACGCCCTATTAATCGCCAACGCTTGGGGCACCACCACCCAAGAAAACAAGATGATGTTGTCAGCATAGTGCTCAACTAGGCAATTGACACCCCCAATGTCCAAGCCTCTCACCTCGTCCACCAGGCAATAGGTTTGCATCACGTCCATGACCAAAATAAACAAATATGACGACAAGGGGCCCCCTAACGTGACCCCTTGCCAATGGAGAAAAACCCCCAAAACCGCCCCTCTAGATTCATCAAGAAAGCTCTCGATGCCTGAATATGTATACAAAGTGTAGATGGAAACCTTTTCGCAACATTATGTCCTAGAGGGCACTCTAGGACACTGTGTCATAAGCTTTCATAATATCAAGTTTAAGACACATACCTGGGTATTTAGTCACTCTCAGTGAATGCATCACTTCCAAAACCAAAATAACCTGGTCTTGAATATACCTGTCCTTGATGAATCCAACTTGTTGCTCCCCAACTAAGTGTGGCATCATAGGCCCCATTTAGGCCACCAGCATTTTAGTAAACAAGCTAAGCAGAGTGTTGCACATCCCAATTAGCCAAAAATGGACAAGAGTCATGGGGTTGGCAATCTTGGGGATAAGCACTAGCCAAGGGCAATTGATCTCCTACCAAACTTGCCACCAACACAACATGGCATTAAAGACATCCAGTAAATTATCCCCCAACACATCAATGAAGGCTCAAAAAAAATTCCACCGGCCACCCATCAAGACCAGGTGCCCTCCCCTGCTTCATAGAAGTAAGGGCCTCCCTTAACTCTTCCCAACTAAAAGGGGCCAACAACCTCTGATTATCAATCTCATTCAAGATCTGCCCAATATCAATGGAGAGAGGCACAATCTCCTTCCGCTGCCAAATTCCCAATCAATAGTCCATCAACGCCTAGGCAACCTCTTGTTTCCCTTCCACCGTAGTGCCTACAACCTTGATATTATGGATCTATTTGGAGATCCGTGCTAAATAGGCAACTGCAAATAAAAACAAGTGTTCCTATCCCCCTTCCGAAGCCAATGCGCTTGTTCCCGTTGCCTTCAACAGGTTTCCTCCTCAGTGTCCAAGTTCTAGAGCTCCACAAGCAACTCCCCTTCGTTGTCTTCCAAAACATGCCTTTGCTCCTACGTCACTTGAATAGTCGCTAAATGCTCTATCAACTCACCACGGTAGGACCAAAAAGAATATTTATCCTCCACCTTCAATGCCCTAACGCTCTGTTTCAACAGGGTCAAGCCCTGCTTAAAAAAGTCCATAAGATCAGTAGGGGAGGGATAGTCCCGAATCATGACCTATGGATTATAGTCAGGAACTTTAACTAGCAACTTCATGCTTGGGAAAAATAAAATGAAGAAGAGAATGATCCATGGGGTAGTAGAGAATGTGCCCCATTTCTCAATGACTATTGCCTCATAAATCTTAATATTCAAGGATGTTAGTTTACTTGGAGTGATAAGCAACAAGGACCAAAAAGAGTGCTTTCAAGGATTGACTATGTTTGGGTAAGATCTTCCTTACTATTTCTCTCTCAATTTGCTTTCACTGACTTTGAATGTAGGGTTCTGACCATAGGCCCTTGCTCCTAGTCTTTGAAAACTCACATAATGGCAAAGGGGCATCCTCTCCATTCTGGTTAGAATGTACATAGTTACAAATATCATGGCTAAAGGTGCTGGTTACTAAAGCTTATGCTCCATATCTTCATAGTCAAGACCCACAAGACTTTCTTAAGTAGGCATTGTCCCTAGTGAAGAAAAACATTAAAAGTCATCCTACACATTTGAAATACTCTTTTAAATTCCTCAAGGAACAGAGGATTCAACTCCTTGACCAAATTCAATCCCTCCAAGAATAAGCATGGGATTTGAATGATGACAAGATGAAGGTCCTTCATCATCTGCAATTGATTTCTCAAGAAGAGAAGTCTTACTAGAAGGAGTGGTTTAAGAACAAGATAGTTGAGAGATGGTGACAAAAAGACCAAATTTTTGTGTGCTGCTACAAAGGCATCCAAGAATGCCAAGCAAATACACATGATGCACGTAAGTAATGATTTAACCTCTGATCCTAACAAGATTGTTGAAGCCATGAAGAGTTACTGGTGAAACATTTGGGATAAGGGAACATCCTCTCCCATCTCTATACCTAGTCAACAAGTCCTTGATCAACAAGACAACCACCAATTATTAACTCCTATCTCAAAGGCTAATATTTTTGAACTAATCTTTATAACGAAGACTGGTCAGGTCCCTGGACAATATGGGTGGCCAATTGAATTTTTCAAATAACTTTTTGACATTCTCAATGATAATATTGTGCATTCTTTTAATCTGATGCCCATCTTGGTCAAACAAAAAGAAGCTAGCTTTGCTAAAGGTTGGTACATTCAAGATCATATCCTTCTCCTTCAAAAGTTCATGCATTCTACCCATCAAGCAAAATTCTAGGTATGTTCCTCAAAATTCATATTGCAAAGGCTTGTGACATGGCTAGTTTGTCTGCTTTGTAAGATAACCTACGCAAGAAAGGATTTGCTAATAATCTTGTCCAATTATGTCTTTACATGCAATGCTCTAGTGCCTACTCATTTGATATTAATAGGCACCTTAGGGGATTTTCCTCCCCATAAATGCTTTGATGTCTCCCTACCTTTTCATCTTGGCTATGGACTCTATGAATGCTTATTGCAGGTCTGAGGGTGTCAAAGGGCTCCAAGTGAAAGGCATCACATGCACTGTCAACCACTACACAGATGACACAATTGTCACCACAAAAGCCACTATCATGTAAGCAAAAGCTATCAAGAGGATGCTTCATTACATGTGTAAAGAGCCAAGTCTCAACAATAACCAAGGAAAATCCACTACTCGCTTTGTTCAAACTAGTCTAATGAAAGGAAGAATTTGTAGAGCCTTGGGCACTAGACATGATTCACTTGGGGATACGTACCTAGGAATCCCCATTTACTCTTGGCAGCATAATGCAACATGGTTGAGCTTCATTCAAAGATTCTAGAACCATATTCAACATTGGACCCCCAAATCTTAAACTAGTAAGGGAAGGATTCTCTCAACAACTTCTATGCTCTTAGCTATCTCTAGATATGTTGTTTTGGTTAGTTGGTATGGGAATAAGGAAGAATAAAAATTCCATCTGTTTTGATAGGAAAGATTGCATTTTGTTAAGTCATTATAACCTGATTAGGAGAATTAATGATGGCGATTATGCACTCTAGATCCAAATCATTAGACAAAAGTATGAAACTTGAGTGTCAAGTCCAAATGACTTCGTTGTATGGTAAGGCATATGTCCACAATTTAACATCATTAATCAATGCTCCCCACCAATGCAGTTCACCCCAAAATAGATTATCAAAGTGAAGTACAAGATACTGCAAATTTGCCATCTCACCTAGAAGGATAGGATCCCTAACAAAATTAAAGTATTTTTATGGCTTATCAAATGTGTGATTTCAACCAAGGACTTTCTCCTACACTACGGCCTCAACATCGATGCCCATTGCCCTTTGTGTCAAAACAATATAACCAAGACTCTATAACACCTCTTGTTTCATTGTGAGTTTAGTCATCATGTTTGGCAAGCTAGCGGCTTTAATCCTCTCACATAACTAACAAATGATTCTCTTGTAACTATCCTTGTCTAGGCCATTTGGAAAGCCAAGAATGCCTGTATCTTTAATTTGGCCTTGATTCCCCCCAAACCAACACAAACACCCCCTCCCCCTCCCCAGCAATGTTTGGTTGCCTGCTTAGCCTAAAACTTGTGGAAGGAAGTGGTTGCCACTATGGAGATTACCCCAACCTTTGAGCCTAATTTTGCACAAGTTTTATTCAATAAGGAGTTATCAAATCTAGTTGTTGTTGTCGATTGGGGAAAACTATTACTGCTAAAAGGGAAGCCAAACTTCCAAAAGACCCAATTCTTCAAATGCTAGCATGGAACTAAAACCACTTAGCTATAGGGTTTACCTCGACCCTTGAACCTAAGTGTGCACAATTTTAGAATAATAAGAAGTTATGGAATCTTGTGGTTGTCAGTTGAGGGAAACTCCTTATTGCTAAAAGGGAAGATAGACTTTTTAGGCATCCAATTCTTCAAATGCTAGTGTGGGACTAAAACCATTTAGCTATGGGGATTACCCACCCTAGGAGAATAATTGTGCATGATTTTAGAACCATAAGGAGTTATGGACTCTAGTGGTTGTTGTCAATTGAGGAAAAATCCTTCTATTGCTAAAAGGGAAGCCAGACTTCCAAGGCACCCAATTCTTCAATTGCTACCATGGGACTAAAATCACTTTCCAAGGTATGTGCATTTAGTTAATAGAGGAAGCCATCATGGAATACCTAGGCATTCTAAATAATAAGGAAATCATTCTTCCCTCCAACCACAACCTTCATGATGTTAAACCATTCTTCCAAGATCTGGTTCCATGAATCTCTAGTGGCCAAGTGCCCATGTCTAACCTACCTATTCTTTAGCAACATGTAGTAGACCTTGTGGACCAATTCTCTGTACAATCAGCTAATGCCTGGAAATTGGAAACTGTTCATTTTGATTTCCTGCACTACTTGCAATTGGGAAGATGAGTGGATCTTCCAAAAAACATTTCTTGCAACTTTAAAACATAAACAAGCTGGCAAGCACTCTAGTCTCGTACTTGCCTTGGGGTAAGTTGTATGTGCTCCTAGCCCTAGCCCCAACAAGAACCTCCTAACATCAAAAGACTTTCCTAGTTTACAAGAAGCACCCACTTGCACATGAAGGCACCTTGTCATCATGTCCCCTTGCTTCACACCTAGAGAACAGCAAAGCTATAGAGCCCATTCCCACAAAGGGTGATAATGACACCATCAAGGTCATTCCATCAACAAGCAACAATACTGAAGATACCCAGATTTACAAGACACTAGAAGGGACTAGATACAACAAGGGGTAGAAGTGGAGCTACAAGGTAAAACTAAGAAGAAGCTAAAAGAAATGGAGGAGAGCATCAAAAAAGAAATGGAAAACAAATTCACTGTCGACAGCCTTCAAGCCACTAAGGATATAAATATGCATCTAAAATGGGAGCTGCAAAGAAGGTGGTTGATAGAACAAGAGGATGCCAAGCAAAAACAATTGTTGAAGGAGGTACCTCTGTGGAATAAACTGGAAAGCAAGCTCAAGGAGCATATTAGAGAAGATCTACAAAGCAAAGAGGAGGAAGCGAGGCTTAAAGAATTGGAGGAACAACAAAGACAAGCACAATAGAGTCAGAAGCAAGAAGAGATGTGAACAAGTTTCAACAAAAACCACAAATAAGATACAAGGGACTAGTTCATACCAAAGAAATGTCCAATAGTCACCATGGGAGTTAACAAGGGCACCTCCCTAGGATCTATGATCCTACATTAGGTATATGTCATTCACTCTTCATCCCAACAAGGCAGGTGGCCAAGGAGGTAATGAACAAAAATAGTGGCAAGAAAGATATAAGGCATTCCAACAAACTGCAGGATTCCTCACCACCAAAGAGGGAAAAAGCATCACTATCATGGTTCATGAGCAAGAGAAGCCATGCTGCATTTGTAGAACTCTACCTTTTCCATAATGATGTGTCATTTTTGTCATTTTGTTAGCAGATTTTGTTTCCAGTTTTATAGTTTTGTTAGGAATAATGGGTATGAAGCGAGGGTGGGATCTTTCCTGGGCCCCTTTCATGGCTGGTCAGTCTTCTTTGTCATTTTGTTAGGCTTCATTAGACTGGGGGAGCCTTCTCCCCTGTTTTTAATCTTGCCTCATATATGGGGTACCTCTCTCCCCGTACTTAAAGTAAATTTTTCTGTAATATAATATACCCTAACCTTTCTAAGAAATTAATATTTTAATCAAGCCAAAGAAAATATGGGCTCACATGGTACTTTTTTTAAAATTATTTAACATTTAAATCTCAAATTTTGAAAGTTGAATTGATAACTAATTTTAAATCTCTACTCTATATGTAAAATCAAGTTAGTCCATTAAATTTAAGCACAATCAGATAACTTTAATTTTCTTATGTATTTTTATTAATTAAATATTCAGTGAATTAAAAAATCCAAGATAATGCCAAAATAAACCATGGATCCAAAAATTCATTAATTTCATAGTATTATTGCAGCAAGAGGAGCTGCAATGATAAACCCTAGAATGTGAAGCAGATGAACAATGGGCAAGGGAGCGTCAAGAGGAGGCATTGTCGCTGTAGCTATGGCAGGTGCATGAACAAAACACTACCTCGTGGCTAAGAGAGGAGAAGTGCCCCTATGTGAGGATGCAAATTAACTGGGATGTTGCATGGCTGGAGCTGCACCATCACATTCACCTTGCTTCTACTAAACTGCATCTCGAGGGCAAAGGATCTACCGTTGAAATGGCGAGAAAGGCTGAGGCATTCAAGTTTTTCCAACAAGCAGTGGCTTTTATGGACACACAAGAGCTTCACGCACAGCTAGACCTATTGCATGCATAGATTCGGCCAAACTATAGGTATGCATATCTCCCCCTACCACCACCATTAGGGGGTGATTGATGTGCATGGTTCCTGTGTGTTTCTTCTCCTATCCTTGTTTCTCGATTTTGTCTAATTTTTGCAATCTATTTGTTTGTCTTTTGCTACTAGCTGTTGCTATCTTGGTTGTTGGGGCTAGGTTTCCCCTTCCCCACCCACACCATACAACACTGAGTCCTTTGGGGTGATCCGTTTCCCCATTTTGTAGAGAGGTGGTTACATGCCACCTTGATTTTTTGTCACTATCCCAACCCACCCACACCCCCTAGTTTTGTTATTTCTAAGCTACACATATTTGTCTTTTTAATACATACCTGAAATTTACCTCAAAAAAATTTCATAGTATTATTATAAAATAATGTTATACTTTGTCATCCTCATTCACTAATAAAATTATTTTTTCTCTTAAAATAATAAATAGTTAGAAAGAAATTGTAAATAAATAGTAAACATTCTTAAATTACCCAATCAAAAGTCTTCATATTAATTTAAAAACATTAGACACATCTACAAATACATAACATTCAAAACAAGCTCAAGTCTAAGTATTTAATAGAGTATTAAGATCGCATCTATGAATGTGAGGCACTAGACATTAAATACATATTGCAACATAAGAAAAGAATTCAAAATCCTTCAAATGGGCTTCTAACCGCATAAGAAGTCAGAACCCCAAAAATTTATTATTACAAACACTCACTTTATAGAATGTGAAGCATTGAAAATTTAAAATAAATACAAATGCAGAAAAGCATCTAACTTCACTGATCTTTCACAATATAGAATGTTTCACAGGTTAGCAAGTTCTCTCTTGACAATCACCACTAATTTAAAATTCAGCAATTTTTCACCACTTTAGGAAAAAGTTGCTGACTTTTTCATTATGAAAAAGTCACCAATACAACATGACTTTTTCAACTAACGTTTTCATAAAAGTTGTGAAAAAATGATGAATTTTTTAAAAATGTTTCTTAAATATAATAAAACATTTATAATTTAATTCAGTTAAAAAAATTTTAATTCAAAATTCCTCGATTGTAATTTTTATTAAAGTTAATAAAAATTAGTTAACAAGCTTGCTCTTCTACTCCTAAGCCTCAATGGTCTTATAATGTACAAATTAATGATTAGTATAAATTTTCAGCTGATTAGTGATTACAATGGATCTAACAATGAGTGATAGTGATGACAATTACATTCCTAATGAAGATGTGCATGACATGGTTAAAAGGAGCCAATGTATCTTTTGATGTAAATTTAGAAAAGGCACCATTGATAACCATGAATGAATATTTAGAAATGAAAAAATGCATAACCTTTTGGAGCTATTAGAGTAGCCACTTTAGAAATAATTCAATAACCTCAATTTTATTAAAGGAAAAGAATGATAGAGCTACACCAAACATAATAACAAGTGCAGCTAATTGATAGTTACTTTGTTGCTTTATATTTAATATATTATGAACATTTTACAATTAGACATTAATGTAACATGTTTTATATTTTGCACATAAGAAAAGCGCAAGTGTTTGAAAAAGATGAACGGATGGTGAATTTGAAATCTAGTCTGGGCAGGAGTCAAAGTGGGGTGGTGGATGATGAGAGTGGGGGTTTGGCATTGAGGGGTGTTGATGATGTCCAGCTGGCCTAGGATCCCAAGGCAACAGGTGTTGAGGCATGTGTTAGAGGGGAGGGATCTATGTGGCCCTAGGTCAAGGTAGTTCCTAGCAAGAGGCTTCACACCTTGGAGCATAGTCTGATTGGGAAATTTGTCTCGACGAGTGCCTTCACTAAGCTTGAGGTGGTGCGGAAATGGGCAACGACACAATGGAATTTCCACTTGGTTGTTGTGCGAAGCCTTCCGAGATAGCTTTTGCTGTTCATTTTCCCAACGGTTGTGGATAGAGACCAAGTGTTGGTGGGCGGTCCATGGTTTTTCAGAGTGAGGGGTTGGCGTTAACCTAGTGGAGGCCAAGGGCACATTAGGACCCAAATTTGTTCTCACGGGCTCTAATTTGGTTCCATGTATCAAGAATACCCTAGGAAATGTCAATGCGAACCTTTCTTAGGGTGTTGGTTGGGTTTTTTGGGAAGTTTATCTCTTTCGATAAACCCACTAATTCTTTGGATCGAATGGGATATGCACGCTTTTGTGTCTGGCGATCCCTAGCACCCAAAGACTTAATTCAAGAAGTTGTCCTGGACATGCCTTCCGGAGAAGAGAAGATCCAAGTGCAGTATGAAAATGTTGTGGTTGATGGGCTTGCAGGACAGCACCTAGTGCAAGCTCCTTGTGGTGTGTGGGGTAAGGCAAGCTACACTACTATGTCTTGTTGAGTGGCCCACAATGCGCAGGGCCTGAAGCGGTCAGAGGATGGTAGGACGATTGTTAGCCAAAAGGGGGGCAAGAATCCAACAAAGGGTCAAGCCCAAAATGTGGCACCTGGGCAAGCTCGAACTACGTCGAGGGGAGGTACTGCTACAGCTAAGGAAAAGGTGCATGTTGGTGGGATGACAGATGCTTCTGCCTTCCCCCCGCCCCCCTGGCCCAAACTTTAGGTGGTTGTGTGAAAGGAGGGACCGACTTCCGCCATGTGTGAGGCTGTGCAAAAGAAGGGACTTGTTTCCCCCATTTGAGATGTGATGAGGTTGGCTTAGGGAGCTTTAGGGGATAATGGGTTGACCTCGGGCAATGAGGACGTCTCTGCCTCTCTGAGATCACCTGCAGATGAGGAGAATGGGGCACCTCGGAGCCTTGACAAAGGGTCTAGGGGAGGGGTTTCCCCACCACAGAGTTGGGCTTCACTGTTCAAGGGATGTCCTTTGCCCTCCATGGACGAGAATCTGAAAGGGGGTGTTTTTGTGGAAGGGGGAGGGTTTCCAGTCTTCCCTGATTCAAAGAAGATCAGTAGACCACTAAGCCCTATTTCTTAAACTAAACAGGCCCAACAAGAAATTGACCTGGGGATCCAGAGGACTATCCAGGATGTTTACAAAAGACATTCTTTTGGCAAACAATGAGGATCCTCTCATGAAACTGCAAGGGACAGGGTACCCCCTACAATCGTCATACCCTAAAGGAAATGGTGGCTATCGAGTGTTGTGATGTGGTGTGTCTACAAGAAACTAAGCTTCAACAGTGGGAGCTCGGTTGGTTAAGGTGGCCTAGGTGGCATTCCCATTTTGTGCCTTGTCGGGGAAGGGCTGGGAGGTTAGCATCCTTATCAAAGTGGCCTTTCATAGTGGTTGACTATTCCATGTGGAGTATTAGCATCCATCTTCCCCAGAAATTCCTATGGGGCCCAACAATGGGAGGCACAGTTGCAAGAATTGGAACGAATTGGGCCCTTAATTGTCAACTAGACGAATTGGATGCTGGTCAGTGACTTTAACCAGAGGCTTTATGCATGGGAGAAGTTTGATGGGGGTACTTTAGAGCCTCTCGGAGCTCAACAATTTTAGGATTTTCTAATTTCCAATAGGTTGGTGGATGTGGAAACTAGGGGATGTAATTTCACATGGTGCAATCAACGGAAAGGTCATAACCAAATCATGATAAAATTGATAAGATTCGGGTGGGGGCGAGACTGCCTTTGGAAAAGGGGGGTGATTGTCCTTGGGAAAGAGTGGGTTGCTTCAAACCATAGGCCTCTCTTATGTTTATTGGATCCCCCAAAGGACAAGGGGCCCAAGTCGTTTAGATTGAGCAGTTTTTGCTGACAAAGTTATGGTTGAGACCATTGGTTGAGGAGATTTGGGGGGCCTACCCTTCACAAGACGATTCTAGGAAATTTATCAAGCAAGGCCTATGCTATTGAAACACCATATTTGGGGCATTAGGTCAGACAACAAGTACACTTTTAGGTACTATCAAGGTCAACTGTTGAGGTGTTTGGAGAATATTCAGAGGGCACTAGAGATGGATCAAACATAGGAAGAGGATGAAGGAGAGGTGCTAAAAGCGCTTCAAGAGTTAGATAAGGAGGAGAAAGTGTACTGGAGAGGGATCGAAATATGCGATTCTTTTTTTGCTACAGCTCGTTCTGCTTGTATGTCCAAACAAATACTCAGTGTAACTATTGTAGGAGTTATTGTGGAGGGGAAACGTGAGGCCACCCTAGCAATGCTGAATTATTGGTCTAAGATCTCACAGAAAAAGGAGATGAAGCCTCTCTCCATTGATATTGCATGGGTGTTGGGGGAGAAGGATAATTGGTGGTTGCTTGCACCTTTTAGTTGGACTGAGCTAGGGGAGGCACTAGTTTCTATGAAAGGGGGGAGAGCACCTGGTCCCAATGGGTGGCCTGTAGAGTTTTTCTGGACATTCTTTGATGTGCTAGGGGAGAATATTTTAAATGCTTTTAACGCGATGTTGTTTTCAAGGCAAGTTCAGAGGGAGATTAACTACTCTCATCTAGTGCTTATTCCAAAAAAGACTAACCCCTCAACCCCTAAGCATTTCAAACCTATTGGGGTCTATAATAGGTTGTTCACGAGATGTTGGTGGCTCAGATGATGCCTCTAACGCACCAACTGGTGGGGGAACAATAGGCTGGTTTTATCACGGGGAGATATATACAAGACCAAATTATTTTAGTGCAAGAGGTGATGCACTTGCTTCACAGGACCAGATTTCTACGTATGTGTTTGGAATTGGATATCACTAAAGCTGATGACATGGTTTCTTGGAGTGCTCTCCAGGAAATTATGTTGCATAAAGGTTTTCATCCACATTTCATGAAATTATGTCAGCACATTCAACAGTTCAGAGCCTTTTCTTTGGATATGGGAGGGGAGGCTTTGGGGGTTCGTCTCCCCAAGTAGAGGGTTGAGACAGCGAGACCCCTTCTCACCTTACCTGTATATCCTGGTTATGGATGCAATGCATATGTATTGCTTGACAGAAGGGGTTAGAGGAAGGTCAACGTGTGAATTGCCTAATGGAGCATTATACCGACAACATTTTTCGTTTCTCTCGGGCTGTTGTTCCTTAGGTGTTGGCTATTAATCAAGCTTTTCAAAGAATGGCCGAGGAAGTGGGACTAGAGGTTAATCGAGGTCTTCTCAATGTGGAGCTAGTTGTGTAGGGGAGGATAGTACAATTGTTGGAAGTGTTACCAAGGTCAAAGGATGACACTTATCTTGGACGCCCTATTTATAATTGGCATAGGAGGCGAGTATTGGAAGGCCTAATTCAAAGGATACAAAAGTGAGTTAGTCACTGGACGACTCAGTTTCTCTCATGTGTAGGGCATCTGTTGTTCGCTACATTAGTTCTTTCAGCTATGGCTAGGTTCACAATGTCAGCCACCTCCCCTCTAGCTAAAATTACATAGAACATTGACTGGCTAATTTAGACCTTTACGTTATCGAGGGGAAAAGGTGGTGATCGGTTGCATCTTGTTGCTTGGGATATTGTTGCTAGACCAAAGTCTACAAGAGGACTTGGCCTACTTCATTTCGCGGATGTTATTGCTATGGGTCTTCAAGGGTTACTTTGACGATTGTGTAACCAACTTTAGTATCTGGCCCAATGGGTTCAAATTATGTGCCATAAGTGCTAGCAGTGGGAAGTGTCCCACCACTTTTCAAACATTTGGTGTGCTTTAGTTTCCCATGTGCAGAGGATACTGTCGTTGGGGCTTCTTAATGCGCAACCAACGTAGATCATTAAACATAAATACCCTACGGTTAGGGTTGCAACAATTATAGCAAGGCCAACTCCCCAAAAAAAATTTAAATCATTCCTGTGGTTGGTTGCCCATGCAACCATCCTCGTGTGGCAAGTTTTGTGGTGGCAAGGTATGAGAGTGGTTGCAATGTGTCCACTATGCATGTCGGTGGAGGAGACCATGGCACACTTCATGTGGGAGTGTACTTATTCGGCGAGGGTGTGGCGGGCCATGCAAATTCCACTACCAATAACACTAGATAAGGACTCGCATTTTGTAGTGATACTGTGGCAACTATGGCGAATGCAGAATCACCAAATTTTTTGTGGGATTGCTCCATCGATTCCAAAGCAGGTCGTAGTCAGAGATTCTCAGCTTTAAAGGGAGGCACATATCGCGATGGGGATGACATTGACGTACGAGCCATCTTGCGCAGAGTATAGGGCAAATCCTATGCTTTGGCATTTGGTGGCCTGCACTAGTTGGATAGACATGTTGGAGTGGCTCCATGGTGATCTGGACTTGGACAATGGGCCATTCTTCACAAATTGGCTTGGGGATATTACATTGTTTCGAGGGGTAAGAATTGAAATTATAGAAGCCACCATTACTCACTAACTACAAGTGCTAGTTGAGGGGGAGGAGGTTCCTCTAAGAGGGAGGGAGCTCCAAGATGTGTGGGAATTTTTCTTGAGGCCTGTGCCCAAGATTGGTAGGGGGCAAGTGCCCAAGTCAGCGCTAGACCCCCTTTCGCAATTCTTGTGGATCATTTCTTTGTTCATTCCGAGAATGCATGGAAGTTGCTAGGAGTGCATTTTAGTTTCATGTGCTGCCTCCGAAAGGGGTATCCTGTGAACTTGCCTCATTATTTTTTGGGGGTTCTGCACCAAAGGAGGAGGGGGATGCATTTGGGGCTTATCCTAGCCCTTTGGCAAGTGGGGCTGCTAAGAAGTCACCCTAAGCCTCCAAGGGCCCTGACGATTTAGGAAGTGTATGGATGACGCAAGACAATGAGTGTTCCATCTTTAGTGGTGGACATTCCTATGGATTTGAGTGGTGCAAAGGAGGAATCTTTGGAGGGAAGACACCGATTGGGGGGGTTTTGCGGGGCATTGAGAGAGGGGAGTCCTCACATGCCCAAGAACAACAGGAGGAGGCATATTTGGTGGCTTGGTTTGAGCGAGGGTTGGAGCCAAGGGGAGTGGAGGGTAGGGCCTCAAAAACTTCGAGGGAGCAAGCTAGGTTGGAGACGGTGGAGCATGTGCAACCAAAAGAGCATGTGTTTTGGGATGAGTGGCTCTGGTAGTGGGAGGAAGAGTTCTAACAAGAGCTAGAATGCCTAACTCAACAGTACAAGGAGGAGGCTAGGGCAGCGAAGATCCACCACTTTTTGGGATGAGCTATAGGAGAAGGCCCATCTCCAAGAGGAGAAGGAGCAGCAGGAGCAAGAGAGGAGGGAGGAGGAGGCATAGGAGGAGGCGCAAATTCAACAACAGATTGATCAGGTGCATGAAAACAACACTTAGTGTGGCTTTGGGAGGGACGTTGCCCTTATGTCATCCTCAACATTGGACGCAATGCACCCTGAGGTGCACTAAGGTAGCACATCCAATGCCAAAGTAAGGAGTTTCATCCAGACAGGGAGGGAAGTGCTGTGGAACAAGCATGTAAGTAGGCAAATTTCAAAGAATTCTAGCAAGTGGCAACTTTCGTCGATACAAAATGCCACAGAGCAGTGCTAGACACGGTCCATGGTCAAGAATGGAGCTACTGTCGATGCATTGGGCTGCTGTTTCAATTATAAAATGTGATTTGGGATGGGGGTCGCTTGGGCATTTCTGTTTTTTGTGTTTCTTTACTTCCCAAGGGGTTCCAAGGGGTGGACTTTGCCACCTAGTTTGGTGGTGGGGCTGCAGAAAGGGGATCTCCCCCTGTTAAGAACGAGAAGGTTTTTGGGTGAGGGGAGATTCCTCTCGTGTTTTTGGAGACATCTTTTTGATGTACATATTGCCTTTTGTTAATATACTCCAAACTTTTCTCCAAAAAAAAACATGCTTTATATTTTAAAGACTTTTGTTGGATTTTGATTTTGTGAAGAAATGAACTTTAATAGTATTTAAGCTTATAATAATATAGTTTGCAACTATATATATTGATTATGTTTTGTGTTCATATGTCCAGATAAAATCTATAATTTTTGCCATCAATACCTACCAAAATATGCCCAGCTACAGAACCAGATTTCAGCCCAATGTCATAAGAAGTGATATGTCCCCATTCACTTAACTTAAACAACCATCTGAAATAAAAAATGGAGGGCCATGAAATAGATAATTAATATAAACTTATCTTTTTCTTAAGGAAAACTAATGTATATTATGCAAGATGACCTAAAAATAAGAAATAGCATTAGAACTCAGATACTTGTTTAACATGAAAAGCCTAATCCCAAGTTCGAAAAGCACAACAATATTTGAACTAGTTATCAACAAAAAATTCCATTACTCATATGATGCTTGCTTTTCTGTGAGGAAACCTCCTATCATAATCTGGTTTCCAATTCCTTCATCAAAGCATAAACTAACATGGATCATATCATAAAGACTATCTGTAATGCCCAAATCCTCCCCACAAACAGGGCATTTATTAATAAGAGGTTTGCTGCAAAAATGAGCCAATTTTTTTAAAATGTAGAGGGTTTTTAGTACATCGTATAAGCTAATTATAATAACAATAACTGTCAGATAGTTTACCAATCCATGAAAATATGATCTTAACTCAATCACATTTAATAATGATGAATAAGAAAAATGAAAAACACATAAAATTATCAAAAACATAGGTTGGAATGATGGAAGCCAGGTTGACTCAACGAGTGCCTCATATTTGTATATGTAACCTTAGTACTTTATTATATACTTAAACTTTTAATTTGTTTTAAAAGCTTAAAACACCTTAAAACCCTGCCTATTTTCATCAAGCTACGCGATGGACTAGGACACCACAAAAACAAATCCATCGTTAGGGACACCCACAAAGCAGATAACCTCCAAAAACTATAAGAACAGAAATGGCACCAAAATGGGGAAAAACAACGAAGATCAGGGGCCCCAAAGCAAATGGGCCTAGAAACAACAAACCACCAACACCAAGACCCCAAAAAAACCAATAAAAACAAGATCCCATATCGGCCTATGTAGTCATGTGCATGGGCATACTGCCTGTTCCTAGCTGTGGACCGCATCAAGAACAACCCAATGCCTTTTAGTATCCATAAACGCCGCAACCTGCAGGAACTTGTTGTATTCTTCCTCTTTTTGGTAGCACTCGACTACAAACCCTAAGGCATGAAGGTGAAGCATGGCAAAGGTTCTTCTAATGTACCTCTGTAGAGCAAGCTAGGAGGTATTCCAGTTCACTTTCATGATGACATACACATACTTGTGCTAGAATCAAGGATGGATGTTGTTTTCATGCAAAAGGTCTTGCTGGCGCTGCAGTTGCTCCTCCTCCAGGCAATGCTTTTCTCTTTGCTTTACCTCTGCGGTCTCATGAATTAACCCTCTCCTGCTCCTCCCTTAAAAGCTCTTGTCTAACTTACATGCACATCTCTGCTTTAACCTCACTCCGATGGACCGCCTCCCTTAAATCACACCTTGTTAATTCCTTTTTCGCCTCTTCTATGTGTTGTAGTATCCAAGCATCCTACTAAAATCCTCCTCCCGTTGCTGCCACTTCACCTCCCAAAGAGCCCTTTCCTCCAAACCAGCACACTTGGCCACATCTTTAATGGCCTTAATGAGATCCATTGCAAACATCTATCTCTAGGGCTCCGCAATAGGGGAATCTTGTTCCATGTCAGCCTCCACCTAGACCCACGCCTCCCTAGGGTTTTGCACATGGGGCTAGCATCATTTATAAACAACAATAATAACGCAAACTAGCCATGGTGTTAGAGGGCATGCCGCCCACCACAAAGCAAGGATGAGCCCCGAATGGCACCCTCGCCTCTAACACTATAATGAAGCTAGAAAAAATTTGGGGAGGTTCACCCTTTGTCCCTACCACAAACACTTGAAGAAGGCAAAGTGCACACCCTAGAGTTTCCAAACATTACCCATTTTGATGAAGAACCGGTCAACAAACTCAGCAATGTCCTACCACATCAATGGCAAGGCCGATTTAGGAAGCTACCCAGTTCTGATTTTAGGAACTCGGCCCTGAAAAAACTCCGCAGCCTCCTAGAGGACCTGCCTCATGCTGAAGGATCACTTCTCTGGCCATGGTAATGTCTAAGAACCCAAAAATAGCCGCTTCAATCATAGTAATCTACACCCTACGATAGGTAGTAAAGTCATTACTCAAGTTGTGGAAGAAGGCCCCATCAGCTAGCTTCAAGCCCCCTTCTAATGCAGGAAGAAGGTCCATCCAACCCACACGCGAGACCACGCCCCATAGAACCTAATTTCTTTTATAGTCGTTGGATGTGGGTTCAAACATAGGAGTGACACTCATCACACTCACCAATTCATGCCACAACCTAAAACCCAACACCACAATCTACGCAGGAGGAGGAAGCCGCACTAACCAGAAAATTAACACATTGTGTGCCCTCCACAAGCACCACAGCATAGCCATGGCATTGGAATCTCCATTCAAGGAGAGGAGGGCACAAGGCTGCAGCACACCAAACAGCACTAGAGAATTCACATTGTAAGATTAAGTGCAAAATTCTTTTCAGCATGAAAGAGCAAAGGGGACAACTAGCATGGATGTTTATACCTTGATCATGAAGGAAAGAACGAAGGGGCAAGACAGCATGCAACGCAAGCCACAGGAAGACTTTAATTTCCTCCCAAAGTCTCCCCTCCTAAATACACTTCCCACCCTCAACTGTCAAATACTTGTGTTTAATAATGTCCCACGGTTGTGCCCCCAATAAGTTGTTTTGGGACATTATATGTGCATGCCTACATAACACCCGCCAAACATGTGTGCCTAGTTTCTGCTCTCCATTGCTAGTATTTAGTTCCCATTACAAGAATCCATTGTGCTACATAATCATTGACTTGCATCATGCAGTTAATGAAGTGTTGGTGCCCCATGGTTATGGCATCTTGGAACTTTAGAAACCCAATGCCCCCAACAACCTTCAATTTGGCCACCATGTCCCAACAAATACGATGCATGCACTCTCCACCTTTACCCATGAACGAAATGAAATTTCTAATTAACTAATCCACCTGCTGAACAATGGCCATCAGGGGATTGGCAACAGAAGCGATGAAGCAAGTAATAGCCAAGAGAACTGATGTTGCTAAGACAACGTGTCCCTTCCAAATAAGGAACCAATTAATTCAGTGCCCAATACGTTGCTAAATTTTTTGGATCAATCTAGACCAGAAACTCTTCTGATTCCAGGCATACATGGGTATGCCCAAATAAGACTCAGTTAATGTTCCAGGGAGAATGCCTTAAACCTTAGGGATGAGCACTATTCAAGAGTAGTTGATTTCACACCTCACTTGCTGCCATTGAAGCATCAGGTTGAAAGTGTCAAGGATATTGCTGCCCAAGATGTTAGCATACTCCTTGAAAAATTCAATCAACCACCCATCAGGACCTAGGGCGCTAGCATTTTTTAGGGAGGTCATGGTTGACTCCAATTCAGCTAAATTGAATGTGGCAATCAAGCTATTGTTCTCTACTACCAACACAGGCCAGATTGGGGCTAAGATGGGTTGGGTTTCTCTATACCTCCAAATGTCAACCCAATATTCTTGCAAAATTTGAGCAAAATCGGAAACATTCGTGAAGGTTTCTCCCCTGTGTATGAGATGGTGAATCCTTTTAGAGCCAAAGTTGGCTTTAACCTTAGCAAAGAGGAACCTAGTGTTCTTGTCCCCATCCTTCAACCACTAGACCCTAGACCTCGGTCACTAGTACAATTCCTCCTTTGCCGAAATCTCTTGGAGTTCCTATAATGTAGCTTGTTCTTCTTCAAGTAGCTAATCCCCTTACTCCTACCTAGCTTGAATAGCAAAGAGCTTCGCTCTCAAGGCTGGCTTGATTGCTCAAAAGGAATATTTCTCTATAGTTGTCTTGGACTTAAACAACTGTTTCAACCTAGAAAGCCCTTGTTTCAAGAAATCACAAGGATCCATTTCGATTTGGATAACTAGCCCACATATCTTCAACTAATGACCGCAACCAAGGTTTGGATAACCAAGACCTCTCAAACCTGAAAGGACTGGACCAACAGGACAAAGGCATGTCCACCTAATAAACCATAGACTTGTGATCAAACGCCTACTGTTCCTAACCAAAAGCCACAACCTCACAATTCATGAAGATGTTAATGCTAACCCAAACCCTGTCAATTTGAGTCATGATCCACTCTCTCCCCTGACGTTGGTTGCACCAAGTGAAGTTGTAGCCTTTAAGTTCCACCTCAACTAGATCATGATCTTGAAGGAATTGCAAAAAATATTGATAACCAAGAGGGTCATCAGCATCACCCCCAAACTTTTCCCAGCCATGCAGGCATTGGTTGAAGTCCTTGATAATGATCAACTATCATGTGTTAGGAATTAATGCAGCAATGTGTCTAAGTTCCAGAAGTTGGTCTTCCCAACTTTGCAGCCTGTAGAAGTTTGTGAGCAAATGACAGTTGCCTGAGAAAATTAAGATTTTCATATAACTTTTCAACAATTGAGCTATCCCAACCTGGACCTTTCTGAGACACTAGGGCATTGATATTAACGCTAAGTGCCCATTTTGCAGGTTGAAGCAATAGAAATCCAAACACATCTCTTTTTCAGTTGCCTCTTCACACAACAAGACTAGTGTGTTTTTTATCTTGATCCTTCTTCCCCACTGCATGGGAATAGTCCTATTGTCAAACTACTCTGGTTTGTCTGAAAAACCAAAAATGCAGTGGTGTTCCAAAGCTCTCTGATGCCCCAATGTACTTCTGTTGTGTCTAACACTTGAAGGCTTTGGAGGGAAGTCATTACCACGATCAGGATTACTCCAACTATGGATCCTAATTGCAAGTCATTTTGCAATAATGCAAAGCTATGGAGCCTAGTGTCTAGGGTGAGGTAAGACAAACTATTCCCAGCTCTCAAGGAGAAGCCTAACATGCAAGATACAAGTCTCTTTGCTTACTAGGGAAATGATGAAACATAGTTCACTAAAGAGAATATCTCTACCTACCTTGTCATTCCATGGCCTAGGGAGATTATTCTGTCAACAACAAACGGGCTCCGAGATTCAACAGTGTTTTTCCAAGGCAATGTGCCTAAAATTAGTAGTGGTCAGGCTCCCCATTTATGGTTGCTACCTCTCTGGCAAGCAATGGCCAAGCTTGTTGAATATTTTTTCATATAGTCAAGAAACATGTCCAAATTGTAGAGGGTCCACATCTTTTTACATTGTCTACAACTAGGCAAGCCTATTAACCTCCCTAGATTCTTTTTGGTTTTTTTCCAACAACAATGGTAGGGGAGACATTCGAGCTTAATCTTGGAATTTTGAAGGCTGGCTAGGCCACTGGTACCATTGCCACTCCTAAAACGGAGGACTAGGTGTTTCACTAGGATCTACAACAACATAGGAAGCATGGGTCAATAGCCTCCTCTGTTGTAAGGAATGCCTCCCCTAGGAGGGTTTCTGCTTGTTCCTCTTCACAAGGGATGGGGTTGATGCCAAACAAACCAAGGGAGTGAGAAAAGGAGCATGAACATTAACTATGAGAGGAGCCCTCAGAGAGAAAGTTGGCCCTAAGGAAGGAAATGGAGGACAAGTTCAGGGCTGATTTAGGCAAGGTCATCTTGGAGATGGAGCAGCAAGTGAGGGATAAAAAATGGTCCTAGAGGGAGCACGAGGAGTGTGCACGCAAGTTGGAGGGAGAGCAGAGATAGGAAATGGAGAGAGAAGCACAATAGCAACAAGAAATGGAAGAGGATCCAACATAGCATCCTTGAGGAATGCATCTAGGAAGAGTTGAAGAAGCAACTATATAAAAAGGAGGAGGAACAAGAACAGAAGAAGAAAAAGTTATTCAGGTGTGCAAAGGAATTTCTAGAAGAGAAGAACATGAGAGAGCACTAGTATAAGACTCTTGCCCTCAATGCTAGACTATGGTTCAGATTGGACATCCATACTCTATGATGGGTATTAACAAGGATACATCATTGGACAACCTTAGAAAATACATCAGGCAAACATCATGCACATTGCATCCTAACAAGATGCAATACTTGGAAAAGCACATCTAGGATTAGAACAAGGAAAGGTATAAGAGCTTTCAGTAGGCTGCAGGGTTTCTACCCTCTAAGGAGAAACGGGAAATTGTTAACAAGGTGTATAGACAAGAGATGCCCTCCAGTAGTTGCAAAACATTGTCTTTCCCTATATGAGTTGTTGTTTCTATCATTTTTCTAAGGGCACTCTTATCAAATTTTGAGGTTTTATGGGCCCCAAATTTAAAAAACTTCCATTGTTGCCACCGACACCTTTTCCTCCACCTTCTTCATTTGGCTACAAGATCTTAGGATTTGTTATTAATATTAAACAAAGCTTTTTAAGAAATTCATGTGCTCCTAGCCCATGTTCATGTCACATCTGAAATGAACCCATAGCATCTACGTGGAAACTACAAGGCTCATAACACACCCATGATGTCAACACAATGTGATGAGGCATCCATGTTAGTCTAGACTTAGTTTGGCAAGATGTGCTAGTCTCTTTGAGCTTGTAGAGGTATTTTCTCTTTCCTTTCCCACTTTTCCTTGTTAAGACCATGTCTTGACATCTCTTGAGGATTTTGGATCTTCTACAAGCTTGGAGAGGTCAATTGAGACATGTGTACTCAACTCTTGATCCATCTGAATATGAAATCAAGCTTTTGGTGATGGGCATGTATTGGCTCCCTAGAGCAAACCCACCTCCTATGTTGCCTCCTTGAAGCTAGTGCATCCCTAAACCTTTCTGACAAGATTTCCCTGGAAAGGTGGTTGAAAAGTAATCTTGTGTGCTAGCACCAAGACGCTAACACACCTCTTCATTTCCATTCTAAAAACTATAAATACCAAGGCAAGGAAACTCATAGAGGGCCATTTTGCATTCCATTTTCCTTTGCTTTTTTGGGTACAAAGCTCCTCCCTTTGCTAAGTATTATTTTTCTTGCTTTGTGTGTGTTTTGAGCAGTTGTTTCACCATATGACGAGACTCTATTAAAATGTTGTCATGCTTACATGGCCTGGAACTATTTGGTCAAGCAAAGTTAAGAGTTTATGCAGTGAATACAACTCAGATTTCCCTTTTATTTTCCAATCCAATGTGTCATTAAACTACAAAAAGAAGAAGAGTTGAGTGATCAACCTCTCAAAAATTAATCGATTCCTATTTTAGTTATTATATTAAAATAATTAATCTATAATAAGTTAAATAATTAGATGTGTGGAATTGTGACACTACAACCTTAACAAAGCAGGTTATGTCTAGATAGCATGGTGTTGAACCATCAAGGACATAACTAAGGAGCCATTTCTTATTTCTATGTTATCTTGTATTATGTTGTGCACCTATCCCACAGAAAATTGCAATGTTGTGTGTTAGTGTGAGGCATTGCACTTATCCCACAAGGGATTGTGACACAAGTGTGCATATGTGGCATTGCACTTATCCC
>MNCI01035706.1:33150-152857 GCA_015680685.1 Gnetum montanum
CTTTTGCCTGAAAAGGTGATCTGCATTCTTAATCTATGGAAAGAAAATGTCAATTCAATCAATTTCTAGCATCTATCAACTTTAAAAAAGTTTCAAAGGAAACAGACCACAAGAACCGTCACATTAGTCCTACACAGCTTACCACAATAGAAAGCAGTCGCCGAGCAAAATGCCTTTCTGTGTCTTCTGGGTCCTGTAATACCACTGACAATGAATATTACAAAAGGCTCACATTGAATTCAGAAAATATTTCAGGCAATGTTCATCACATGAAGACAATTGTTCAGAAACTTCACTGAAATCGGTAAAAGATAGCATTAGCAACTGTCATGAGGTTATATGAATTTTATTTAGAAACTGTACAGGAAAGCCATATTTTACCTCAATTGCATACGAAACTGAAATACTTCCAACTACTTTGGTTGTTGTAGTTGGATCATATAGATCAAGTGTTTGAGATACGATAGGTGATTCCTGCATTAACAAATTTTAAAAATAAAAGTTTAGAAGTTAACCGTGATATGGTTTATTGCTGTTACAACTTCAAATAATAGCATAACAGTATGTTTAAACGAAAGAAAATCCCAATTGGGATGAACAGTCATCTATGTTTCGACTTAGAGGGAATTAATATATCATCAACAGAATTTTTATGTCTGTCTAGCTCAAACTGAACACATATTACCCCACATAATTTTCCCTTCCTATTATTATCATTATACCACTGTGAACTCTGCCTGGGATTCTACAACCATTTAAATCTTGACCCTTACCTTAAGGCACAGAAAACTGCCCAACATATAATTGTTACAAAACTTTTAAAAAAATATACAGGTCTATACGTATGTACCGTACTACTCTTATGCCTTCATGACCCTGCAAGGTTGCATTTAAACTGACACCTCACAGCTTTATCAGCCAACAGGTAACAAGTTTGACGTACAACACCTATGTTAAAATTAACAATGAGGTGTTCGCTTCGTGGCAAGAGCCTTGGCATGAATAAACCAGGTCACAGGTTGACATCCAGCAGGCAACACTAAGACAAAAAAAATTTTGTAAAAAGCAATCTAAAACTGGTGTGGCAAGAGGGTCTCCGCGGACATAAGTTAAAATTCTTTTAGTTTCAGAGATCCTGAGGTTTCTTAACTAGCTTATTAGTTTGCGACATTTCAATATATCATCAGTTCCATGACATGTAACTTGACTCTCAGATTAATAGGCAAGAACAGCATAGCAGGCAACTTGGACATTGACAATGCTATGTAAATTTGGTTGATGGTACATCATACAAACGAGGCTGCACTTTCATTCTTAGGGGGAAAACAACAGCACTTACTGTGCAGACAGTACCTCTGCTGAGTCATCTCCCTAAAATAAATCATACTTTTAATTATGATGCCTTTCTTAACAAGTAAAATTGCAATTATGCCATTAGAAAATAATACCTGTTCATTATCCAACGCAATGTAATTGTATAAACATTTATATTATGGAAACACGACAAATCCTGTCATAATATGGTGAAGTAATCCTAAGACAATTGTAAAGTTGTTTAAATTCAAAAAATGATACTTACATTTTCAAATGCATCATGTAAATCTATTTCACAATATCCAACCAGGTTGTTCCGTGACAATACATTCGTCTGCATATGGAGATATGTCAGTCAAAGACTTCAAATGAAATGCCAGTATCAACACTAAAAAATAAACACATCAACAATTTCACTATCAGAATTATACAGCCGAAGACATTTTACATGAGATGTAATAGCGTAGATCTTGGAAGAATATGAGATATGTGAGAGATCAATTGAGAACTAATGTGAGATGAATGAGAGATGATGGGAGATATTTGAGAGACCATCAAGGGAAATCTTTCTTCTTTATATGAAGCTTCATGAAATGATAAAAGAGGTGGAGAAGACAGGAGATTCAATAGAAACAAACTTCTTCATTCTTCAAATTTCGGATTACATCAAAAAGACGTTCTCATGCGGAGGCAGCTTCATCCTTAAAGCTTTCATGGCCAAACCCCTCTTCTGTAGATACACGTACATTGAGGCCATTCATTTTTTGTGATCTAAATACAAAAAATACCTTTTTCTCTCCATGTTTTGGGGCCAATATACATTATAGGCGCCCAGACATTTTGAGTGACTCTTTACCTTCTATATAAGGAATTTTCTAATTTTCTAAAAAATACATTTTAATAAAACAACCTTAGGCCTATAACAAAAAATTTAATTAAGGCTGGAAAATATGCACCTTCATAATCTTTTATTCATTAGTTTGTTTGGTCTGCTTGCAGAATACAATAATTGAAAATTTGAAAAAAAAAATTGAAATTATGTTAACCAGTAATGACCAACCTCAAAAACCGAAATTCTAGAAATTTCTATGGGAGCACGCTCCCAAGAAACACTGCTTTTTAAAAAAAGAAAGATCTGAGGCTGCTCTAAAATGAGATTTGAGGACAGTGTTGTTACAATTTCCATCAATTTTATAAGAGGGTTACACTGACAAAATGGATAAATTTTTCTTAACTAACGAACGGAGGTACTAGCCAAAGTTCTTTCCTGGTTATTTGTGAGATTGTGGTTGCAGGTTTTCTTAGCTTAAAGAGTGTGGTCAGAGCACGCAATGAGGATACATGATAAAAAATTTTAAAAACCATATCTTTCGTGCTGTATTATGAAAACTTCACATATTACGTGTTCCGTAATGAGGAACAGCACATAACATGGTATGAACTATTCTCATGTGAGATTAAAAGAATCTTCCTATCTTTTTGTCGTACATGTTCTTATTGTATACCCAACATTTCCTTTCTTTCTATGGAGATAAGAGGTTTGACTAACAATCCAAGATGGAAGTTTCAGTTTAGTATCATGGTTATCGATCACAGGTTTTCAACTTATCTACGTAATACACGTTTTCATGACAATCTAGAATGCTGCTTCTTTTATGTAATTAGAAAATTCTGATGTAAGAAAGTTATTTGTCTCTACGTACTTCTGAATTAGTTTCTGGAGTTATTAACTCTTCATCAGGACATATAGAGGTTGCCCTTTGTGCCAACAATTTCCAAGGATTGTTTTCCCTACTTATTGCATAGTTCTACAATTTCTTCTGAACTAGAGTATTGATAACGTAGAAAAATTTATTGGTTCTCTTAATCCTCTTAAAGCCAGTACGATATTTACAAAAATCAATACTAAACATAATTAACAATATAAACATGGCAAATTCCAATGGATACCAGGAATGAAGATTTATTAAAGTAATGATAGGAAATGCCAAATGAAAATATAGAAGTTACTAAAAGAAATTTTTTGAAGGCTAAAAATTAAAATTCCATCTAATAAAGTACTTACAAACTTCCATAAGGGCATGTTTGTGCTGCAACACGATTCCATTGATATATAAAACCCATACAATATGTTAGAGAAGCAATAAGACAACATGAACACTAAAATTATAGAAAGCAACCTTAAATATGTGCATATAATACAAAGGTAAACTCATGCACACGTAACAACAGATATAGAATACAACATACCTACAGTCGGCATGTATATGAGAACATTATGATTATGTGCTTAAAATTATTGAAGTTGTGTTCAAATTTCATCTGTTTGTAAATTTTAACAATTTTTGAGCTGTGAAAACTAAAATGTTTAAATTTGATTTTGTTCAAAAATAATCAAAAAGCCTTTACCAAAAATGTGAATGACATGAAAGCTTGGATGGTAAAGCCTTTGCAAATTAAAGCTGAATTCCTAATTAAATAGTCTGCAGTCAGATGTTCCAGACATCACCAATGCATGTTATCAAACATAATAGTAATCATGCATATCATGCCCACAAAAGACTTGCTTCAGGACTTGTCCTAATTCATGGATACTATGCTTCAGCATGCTAAAATTTTTGCAGGGCTATAGGCTAGGGCCTAATTAGCATTGATGCTACACTTTGGCAAAGCCACAAGTCACATGGGGCTATATGGCAAGCCCCAAGAGCCATTAACACTAACTAAAAGAGAGTGATGTATTGCAGGATGCTGATGAACACAGTGATAAGATTAGGCTAGCCTAATTACCATAAGGCTTGTTCCTGCAAATCATAGATGATAAGATAAGGCAAGCCAGAAATTTTACAATGTTATAGACCCAGCTTTAAAGATCATGGATGCAAGAACAAGTCCTTAAGGATTTCTCATCATAAACACACCAAGACAATATGGTAAAAGGACTTTACCAAGAGAAAAAACGGAATCACAGATGGCACAGGTGTTGCACTCATATGTCTCTATAGAACTTTTTTAAAGTCTAAATTATGTGTGTTGGTATATAATCTTTATAATATTTAAACCTGCTGATTGTTTATGCAATTCAAAATCAATAAAGATGAGCTCTATAATTATAAGTTAGATTCTGAAGTTCATAGAATTGCCCTTATGTATTCATTTTATTTACATCACATTAGATCTAATAAACTAGATGTACAAGCTCACTATCTCTCAGCTACTTTCCAATCAAGTATCGGAATGCTATCAGCAAGCTTCGTTTAGATTTTAATCATCTTAGAATTGAAAGTGAAACATAGATTCAACTCCCCCAAGAAGAGTGCATTTGTAGGTTGTGCAAATCAAGAGTCCTCAAAGATGAATTACATGTGTTTCTTTCTTTCTTGTGCTATGACTACCCCTTTCAAACAGTGTTATAATATTATAGCAAAAAACCTATATGATTTATTTTTGATGCCCCGATTGGTACTTAATCAATTTGTAGAGTCTATCTTTATTTTTCATGAAAATGTAATATTTTCCAACAGATCCTATGGGTCTTCGGACGTAAAACAGCTTCATTTCATTTTATTTCATTTCATACAATACTAATGCTTACAAACTCTTTTGTAGATAATTTAGAGAGGAAAAATTTGCATGATCATTATATAAGTTTGAAGTTTGATACCCTCTTAAAATCATATGTTGAAATCTATGAAAGCACGTGCTATATTTAATTTATGTCATTTAATTAGATGTTTCAATGTATTTGGTCCTTTAATGGTTATTTTACTAAAAAAATTTAAAATGTAAAGTAGGGTAAAGATGCAAGTCCAACATAACTTCCAAACAAAGAATTTAAAAGTTTAGATCACTAGTTCTAAAATAGGTATATTGACAAGGGTGAACCATGAAATTATGGATTTGATGAAGAGGAAAATGGTCAAATAACTTGCTCACATGAAACAAAGTGGAAGGAATACCACACAAAGGAAGTTCAAAGGAAGTAGAGTGCAATCAATATTTGAGGTTAAGTTATGAAGACAAAAGGAAGAGTTCAAAGGAACCAAGTCCCACGTAAGACTAATAAGAAAAATTCCCATTAAAATTTACAAAGCTTTTGGAGATATAAGCATTTACCAAAAGGTATTTAATTGAAGAGTTGTCAAGAATAAGATGTTGAGATATTTGGGCATGTTGTAGGGTGGAGAGAATGCTAGGGTTCCGGTGGAGGCGGCCATGAATGGCAATGATGATGGTGGGGCCTCTAACATCATGGGCATGGATGGCATCAAGTCTAAGCAAATAGCGTAGAATGGAAATCCTAATGATGCAAGAGGTAGCAGTGGAGCAATCACTAGGGAGCTAGATGTTGGAGCAAAAGGAGGTCAACAACACTACCCTAGGTTGTGATGGAGTCCAGCTTGAGCACTGGAGACCAAGGGACGGGAGCATTAACACAATGCATTTCCACTCAAGCAGATTGGCTTAGATAGATTGCCTTCAGGAGCTTCTAGTGGTTGTCGTGGAAGTAAGATACCATAGTGCTTGGATCTTAGCAAGGGACTTCAATCAAAAGTTGTATGAGTAAGAAAGATTCAAAAAGTGGGTTGTGGAGCCACAAGGAAGTGAACATTTCACAAGTTTCATACTGATTTCAACCCAGTGAACATGGATATTTAGGGATGCAAGTTTACATGGACGACCAACCAAAGGGGGTAAGATCGTTTGATGTCCAAAACTGATAGAATATGGGTCAATACTGCCATGGTCATTGACATGTGCATTACCGTCATAGCGTTGGAGAGAAGGGCCTCTGACCATATCCAGCTAGTGTGTACAATAAGGGATAACTTCGTCTGGAAGCAAGCCATACAGCCATTTTGCTTTGAGAGATCATAGCTGAAGAAGCCCTGGCTGAAACAGTTGGTGTAGGTGGTGTGGGCAAACAACCTAGGAAGCCATGACCTTAGGGAGTTTCTCAAGCAAGGTCTTTGATAGGTCAAGCAAAGAAGAAGAGCACAGGCCAAACATGACAGGCATGGTTTCAAATTCCTTAAACAAGAACAAACTTCAAAACTTTAGCGAATACAACAATTGCTAGAGGAACAAGATCTACAAAGTAAGGCAACTGGTGTTCTTCAAGAACTTTAGAGGCTTGCAGAGGAGGATGAGATATATTGGCATGAGCGCTCAAGGGCTCGTGGGCTTGATGGCTAAGAGAAGGGCACCTCAATACCAAATTTTTCTTTGCAGCCACTAATGCAGCAAAGAGGGCCAAGAACATTGAGTTCTTGCTAGAAGGGGAGAACCACATTATGGAGCCAAATAGATTGCTAGGAGCTTGCAACAATTTTGGGAAAAGATCTAGGAAAAAGGGAGATGCTTCCCCCATAACAATTCCAAT
Organism: Gnetum montanum; assembly: GCA_015680685.1. NCBI lineage: Eukaryota > Viridiplantae > Streptophyta > Gnetopsida > Gnetales > Gnetaceae > Gnetum > Gnetum montanum. The sequence continues at coordinate 39,848 of MNCI01035706.1, forward strand.
TCAAAGGGTGCTGACCCAAGCAAATAACCAAGAAGTATTGCAATGTATTACAAAAGTCAAGGTTCTTGCGGTGATATCCACTATGAAAATGAGGAAAGCTCTGAGTCAAGATGGTTGGCTTGTTGAATTCTTTAATGAATTTTTCAAGGATATTGGGGATAACTTGGTAGACACGTTTAATCTCATGCTCTGATGAGGTCAAGTTAAGAAGGAAATCAACTACTCCCAGATTGTTTTGCTGCCCAAAGTCAATACCCCAACTAGGCCAGCTAACTTCCAACCTATTGGGGTATGCAACACTCTACTACAAATCTTTGCCAAAGTCCCAAACCAACATTTAGAACCACTACTAATGCCTACTCTAATTGGTCACAAACAAGTGGTGTTTGTAAGGGGGAGATGCATACAAGATCAGATTCTATTCCTTCATGAGCTTATGCATTTGATGTTTAAGGTTGCCTTCCTAGGTATGTTTCTTAAGTTAGTTATTGCAAAAGCTTATGATACTATTGACTAGATATCCTTGGGCCAAATAATGCTACATAAGGGTTTCCACCATAGATTTGTGAACCTATGCTTGCAAATGTAGCACACTAGGGCCTTCGCATTTCATATCAATGGACAGTTGTGGAGGTTTTCCTCCCTACAAGGAGCAATGTGCCAAGGAGATCTGCTTTCCCCCTGTTTGTTCATACTAGCCATAGACACCATGAACTCATATTGTAGGGTGGAGGGTGACAGGGCCTAGAGGTTCAGGGAATCATGTGCATTGCTAATCACTATGTGGATGATATTATTTCAGTGATGAAGGCCACAGTGTTGTAGGCCATTGTGATAAAAAAGGCCTTGAACAGAATGAGCACAAAGTTGGACCTAAACATCAACCAAGCCAAGTCCGTTGCCCATTTTATCCAGACCAATGTAGTTATAAAACAAAGGATTGTCAAGGCTCTAGAAATTGGCCAATGAGGTCAAGAGGATGCTTAATTGGGCATTCCAATGTTTGCTTGGCAATGAACCTATACTTGGTCTAGTCTTATCTACAAGATACAGGTTAGGATTGAACACTTGATGTCACGCTTTCTAACCAACAAGGGGAAGGTGTTGTTGGTGACCATGGCTAGATATGTGGCTTCCATGATGGCCCCACCACAGCGGTAGCTAACAAAGTCAACCATATTATTAGGAACTTTGTCTAGTCTAGGGGAAAAGGGGAAAACAAGATTCATCGGTTTGTTGGGAGAAGTTGGCATGCCCAAAATCTATGGTGGGTTTGGGGGTTTCTATAGTTGAGGATATCCTCCTACTAAGCCACAATAATCTGATGAGGAAGATTGTAGAAGCCGAGGAGGGTTCAAACATTAACGGCCCTTAGGTAGTTATTGTTAGGCACAAATACACATTATGGAAGTGTTCGAGTAATGATTCTTCCTTCTAGAAAAATATTTGCAGGTAGTACCATACACTTCAACAATTTTCCCTATTAGACACTCAAGCCTCAGCCAACCTCATGCAAAGGAAATATGGCATGATGCAAGGATGGTGTGCCACATGGAAAGGATGTCTACCTAAGAAGATCAATATGTTTATATCATTTTATAGCAATGAGGAAACCCCAACCCAAACCTTTCTAAGGCATTGTGGTCTTCATATGAACACCAAATGCCCTTTCTATAACACAAAAGAAGCAAAAACCTAGACACACCCTTTCTTCAATTGCCCTTTTACACTACAAGTCTAGAGCCTTTCCAACCTTGATCCTTCCACCCCGCTATACAGAGATAGCCTTGCTAGTGCCCTCCTCTAATTTGTCTGGAAGACCATAAATGTTGTCATGTTTGGGAACTCTCCGGTGCCCTAGCTTGCTACCATCATTTCCAATGCTCAGTGCCTATGGAAGGAGGTCATTGCGGAAATGGGGATTACGCCAACAGGGAGCCTGATTACAAGGCTTTCTAAAATAACATTGGGCTCTAGAACTTGGTGTCTATGCTAGGTTGGGAGGAGTTGTTGCCAGCTCTCAAGGGAGATGCCAATATGCAGAACATGAGCTTCTTTGCTCCTTGGGAAAATTGCAAAACGGTGTTTTGGGGGGCATAAATTTTGCTCTTAAGGGTGCTATCTCTAGATATCTAGCCATTCTACAGTCGGGAAGGGTGATACTACCCACCACTAGGGGGCTCCAAGATGCGACACCATTTTTCCAAGGGAAAATCCCTAAAACTATTGGAGGTCAAGTCCCCTGTTCTTCAACAACAGCAGTAAGGGAGGCACTTTAGTTCAATCCTGGCTCTTTGAAGGGTACCTAGGTCACCAACGCAATCACCACTTTCAAACTAGAGGCCTAACTATTTTCACCAAGGTTTACACTAGGTGGCACAAGGAGTGCAGGTCAATGTCCTTCTCTGCTAGAGGAAATGCCTCCCCCAAGAGGGTTTGAATGAACTCTTCACAGTAAATTGAAAAAATGATGAAAAGACCACAGAAGCAAGATGTGGTGCAAGAACCTTGGTTGCAAAGGGAGCTCTTGGAGAAAGAAACTGCCTTGAGAAAGAAGATGGAGGACAAGTTCACAACTAAGCTAAGCAGGGTTGTCAAGGAGATTGAGCAACAAATAAGGGCTAAGGAGTAATCCAAAAGGGAAAGAGAAGAGTGTGAATGCAAGCACAAGGAGGAGCATAGGCAAGAACAAGAAAAAGAGACTCAATAGTACTAGAAAATACAAGAGGCTATCCAATGAGGAGCACCTTTGTGAGGAAATCAAGGAACAATTACAGAGGGAGAAGGAAGAACAAGAACAAAAGGAGAGGAAGGAGTTGGTTAGGCATGCAAAGGAATTCTTCAAAGAGAAGAATATGCGACAACACCAGTATATAGACACTCGCCTCCAATTCTAGACTATGGTTCAAGGTAGGTAACTACCTATACTTTGTGATGGGTATTAACAAGGATACACCTTGGGACAGCCTCATAAAATACATCAAGCAAACATTACGCATGTTTCATCTAAACAAGATACGCTATATGGCAAGGCACATGTAGGATCAGCATAAGGAAAAGTGCAAAACCTTTTAGCAGGCTACTAGAGTTCTATCCTTAAAGGAGCAGGAAATTGTGGACAAGGTACTTAGACAAGAGATGCCCTATTGCACCTNATTTTATAGATAGTGAGACCTACAATGATATGAGCAACCAAATTGAAGCAAGATAGAAAAAATGAAGAGAAGCTACTAATGTGCTTTACAATAAAAGAATTGTCGTTAGATTGAAGAAAAATTTTACCAATTCTTATTTGACCTATGACTCTTTATGGTGTAGAATGCCAACCAATCAAGAAACATTAAAAATAATAGGTGAACGTCATAGAGATGATAATGCTAAGGTGGATGTTAGATGTTACTAAAAAGGATAAAATTAACAATACCATCCCAAATTTGGTGGTTAAGCTTTACTATGGTGACAATACTTTGGCAATACTATGGTGACAATACTTTGGCAAAAGCCCTAAAGAAAGTCTAAGGGCAGCATCGATAGCTAAAACTATAAAAGAAAGTTGCCTCAAATGGTCTGGTCATGTGCAAAAAAGATTGGAGATGGCACCTATAAGAAGAGGCTGCTTAATTCATATAGGGAAAACAATGAAAAGGAACTGCAAATCATCATAGCACCCAAGAAATGTAGAAACATATTCAAGAATTGCAAAGTCACATTAAATTAGCTCTTAACACAAGTAAATGATAGAAAGAATTAATACAGCCAACCCCATGCAATTGGGATAAGGCCAAGATGATGATCATCACCATCATCTTAAAAAGATGTGGTATAGACTCTCTTACAATGTAACATAGGTGCTTTAATGAACCTACTACAATGTCCATGCTCTGCTAAGGAACTTCATGGTACCACTCCATCATATATTTGTTTTCATAAACACTAGCCTTAAACCTTAAAACTTGGGAGTTGATTTTTTTAATGTGCTGAATTTAAGCGGTTAATTGAAGTGGATCCTACAATAACACTTGGAGTAACATCTAACACCCAAAATTACTCCTAGATAACAGGAAGCAAAGTTCAAATGACACAATTCCTTCCACAGTTGTAAATTGCTCACAAAATCAACAATGGCAAACCCTCCAACAAGGTTGTTCCAACTTCCTCATTTCTGTCTTGTTTGCAGATCAATAATTTTCATAAATTGTTTTAACAATAAAATGAAATTTTTTACTAGTATAAGGAAAAAACATCGTTTGCATTATAGAAGTGTAAATAATGCTTCTCTTACCCTACCCTGTCTAATCAGTTTCCAGCAACTCTTAAACTTCATTTGGTGTTTATTCAGGAAGAAGCCACTGCTTCATCTGCTAAGCTTACACAACCAGTAAATGTGATAGTAAATGGCAAGCAAAATGCATTAGGATGCATGTCCAACAAAATTCTTGCTTTAAAACTTGTCGTCAATGATAGTTCTTTACACTTCAACAAGCTAAAGTTCTCTAACGTTGCATGGCAAGTTGTATTAACAATAAATGCTAAGCCTGGATGAGTAATAAGTTCGGTGGGATGTTAAATGGACAAAATATTAATAGGGCACAGCGTCCCAAGGTTTATTCCAATGACCATGGAAGTTTGTCTTGGTTAATCCAAATGCCCCTTATGCTATAAGGCAAGCCTCAATGCCTAGTGTTGCAGAGTCTAAGACAGTAATAAATTTGACATGGTTGCATGGGAATACAGTCCTCTAAGATATCTTTGATTCCAAATGCTAAAATCCAAACACTTAGCATCTAATTAGTTCTCTTATTCAACCATCTTGACACTTTGCAGTATAAAATCTGATTTTTGTATATTCCAAAGATTTAATCCTCGAGTAATTATTAATAGATATAGAAAAGACTCATTCTGTACCAACCAAACCAGTGATATTAATTAAAAAGAATCAGTGATATTAATTAAAAAGAATCATCATCATCATTGCCTGTATCCCATCAAATATGAATGTCTCAATAGGGTAGGTAGGTGACTTGACAATAATTTATCTTTTATGGCAAGCTCTTTACCTAACATAAACTGGCATGTACATTTTAACATGGTCTAAACTAGAATGTACATTCAAGCATACAAAATTCAAAACTTCTCTCAAAAGCACAACAGCAACCTCTGAAAACATATCAAAATCTCGAAAAAAATTTCCCTTTACACATTCTTGTCAATCAAAACTTAAGCCCATATCTTGCTATACCCAAATCTTTGTTTATTTCCTTCACTTCAAAAAGGAACTCCTTCATATAAGAACCACCCAAAGTTGGCTCTTCTTACAAGCACAATCCTTAAAGTTCCTCTTGCAAAATAGAACATCTTATTTAATCTTTTCTTGTCATATCCAACATCCATCTCATTTTATGCAGCTTAGCTATGTTTATTTTTTATTATCACTGCTTCTCAAGCAACCAACATTTTTCCCCACATACCATTGTAAAACTCTCCATTAAGTCTGATTGAGATCCTGCTATATGACAACACTCTGCCTGTGTCTTCACATTGTTTGATTACCTTTGATTCAATTATTCACATCTTCTTCAATTTTTACGTTCTTCAATTCATTAATCCTTGTATCACAGTACCACTTACACATGTTGGTAAGTATAGTCCAAAAATTGTATTGATCCCTCAAAGTTCATGTTCTCGTGTTCTGGGTTTTTACATCTTGTATTATATTTAAGTTTTATGTCGTGTCTACTTTTCATGTTTGTCAAATAAGTTAGGAGTTAGATGTTAAAGTTCATAAAGTTGTCTTATGTTTTAACATTTAGGTTAGCACAAGGAGTGGTGAGAAAGGGGTTTAATGCCTCTTTATGTATTGTGTCCCCTTTTCAAAAGCTATAAAAGGAGCCTAAGCTTCTTCATTCAAACTTGATGTGAAACTGTTGTTTCCATGTAATTGTGCTCTCATTTCTTATCGATAGAGAAAAAATCCCCGTGGAAAGTTCTTCATTCCTACATTAAGTGTATGGCCTTCACATTACACCCAGAAAAGGCATGTAGCATGGATGCTGACCAATGGAAGGAGAGGCGGGACATGTATCAGGCCTTCCAACAAGCTGTGAACTTTATTAACTCTAAGGAAGAGCAAGTCATAGTGGACAGGGTTCATGGGCAAAAAAGGCCCATCTATATTTGTAAACCACTTCCATTTTCATGATGGCTTATCATTTCTGCTGGTTTATTAAAAACATTTGCTATCGGTTTGTGGGCTTTATCGGAGATCATGGACATGAAATGAGGGCCTCTCATTGTTTTACTTCTGGGTAGTTGTCTATGTTTTGTCTCAGTTGCTTTTTGCAGGTTCAGAGGTGTTCTCTCCCCTTGCACTGCTGGCTCTCTTTTTGCCTGAGGGGCCCCTCTTTCCCTAGCTCTAATGTAATTTTCTGTACCATTAAACAATCCCAACGTTTTTTTTTTTTTAGTATACAAGGAGAAGACAAAGTCTTTGTGTTAAAATTCTTGAAGCTTCAGGCTCCTTTTTTCTTATCTTTGTTATTTCACAAATGAGTTTATAGCATAGACCATTAGCTCAGATTTTCACAGCCATTTCACATCCAATTTCACAATTGTTCATAATATATTTCACATATAATATGTTATTTCATAATTATTTCACATTTCACAATCTATTTCTCAATTCTATGTTCATGTTGGTTTAGATCCACAAATTTGCATACGTTTGATGTTTGAATTACATGTTTGAGATTAGATCTGAACTATTTTCATTGTCATTTCATAAAAATTTAACTCAACACTACCTCATTTTTTAAGGCTTTTGAGGGCTCCTCATGGATCTTCTTGGAATCCTTGTTTGATGTTACACTTGAATCAAGATTTGCTCACATGATGCAAATTGAAGGAGAAATTGAAGGCATTCTTGTTCCAGATCTGAAACTGAAAAAGAAATTTTTTACTTATGTCCACTAAGATCCCTTGGTTCCATAAAAATTAGTTTCAAAATTGCTTTCTATAAAAAAAATTTTAATTTATAACTCAGCGCTGCCCAGTGGAATCAAACTTGTGACCCAAGGTTACCAAGCTAGGACTCCTTTCTTTTTTTTTTCCTTTTTTTTTTCTTTTTTTCTTTTTTTTTGGAAGAAAGGTCAGGCAAATCATATTAACAAAATAAAACCATCAAGGTACAGAACGGCCAAGCTAGGATTCTTACCACTACGCTAACACCTCATTGTTCATGTTAAAGTGAGGGTTTGAAGAACTTTTTCACAGTTTCTCATGTTTCATGTTCAAAGCAGAATGAACCCTAAATTTGATGTCAAAACTGGATCAAATTGATTTGCATAGATGTTTTGTTTGAAGATCTGAGTCACCCTTGATGTTATCTCATGTTTGTAAGAAGGACTGGGCCAATTGACGCTCATAAAATTTAAATTTGCAGTCTGATCTTTTTTTTTATTTTTGTGACTCTATAGTCACCGCGAGCTCTTTCATCACTCATGGTCCACTTGTGGCTACTATCGGAAAATTTCTAATCAAACCACACATTGGAGTATTTTGCTCTATTTTTCACCACAACTTGTGGTCATAAAGAATTTCATATCTACTGCAACTCATGGCTAACTTGTGGTTCAATCACATCCATCACTACAACCCCTAGCCCAACTGTGGTACCCACGATATATGATTTTTCAAGTTCAAGACCTGCAATGACCCACAGTCAACTCAAACATCCAATGCAACCCCACCGTTACTTACAATCTGTTGAAAATTTGAATACTACAACCTACTTGCAACTTGCAGTCCCCTAGAAGTGCTGGAAAATATTCCACTTCTCAATGCCAATGCTCCCCAAGCCTGCCTTATTGCCGTTGCATGCTCTAACACATTTATATGTTTTCAAAACTTTCCCTTTATATATTTTTATGTTTCTTTATTTTTGAGTCTAATGTGTCTCTCCAGGGCTTCCTATTTGTGTTCAATCATTCCTTAGATTCATCGATTAACACATCAGGATCTGTAAATAACATGCACAAAGAGCTATTTTTTGTTAATTAACTCAGAAAAACAGCAAATAAATAGGGACTTAGTGCAAAGCTTTGGTGAAGTTTCACTCCTAGAGAGCCAATTTTCTGAGTCTAGATAATACAACTGCTGTTAATGCTTACATAATGTCTTATATAAACTGTATGTATATTATATAAGAATAAATTTTCTTCTTACTAAACAAATAATCTCTCTTGGAATATAGCTATAGCTTTTTCCAAATCAATGCTTTTTGTCTTATCTCTTTAATTTCTCCATAAATAATGATTATCTAAATTATAATCCATAAACTCATTTCTTTACCTGTTCACCAAATTATTTATCATACCAAGGAAAACACCTCCACAATTGACCTTCATGGAATGAATCCACAGTAATTTCCAAGGATTATGGAAATTGGAAACTAAAAATTTTCATTACACCAAGGAAATCACAAAGGACTTGTTTGACAGTTACAAAGTCTCAACACATTTTCGAAGAAAATTGAAAACATCATTAATGTAATGCCCTGATGAGATAGGGTCAATTTGAAAGAAAACAATCAGCAAATTACAGTTAATATTATAATTTATTTGAATGTGAGCCAAGGATGGGCAAAATAAAAATATATATTCTTCATCCTCAATGCTTTGTTTACACAGTCTACAAATATGCCCTTCTCTCGGCAGATTGATCCAATGTTTAACAAGAAGATAATGAAAGATCATGCTTTTTCTAGCAATTTGATTCCTTAAATGAATAGGAATAGTTGAGGATAGATAAATTTGAGTACTGGATAACAAACCTACTCTAATAAAATATAAATAAAATGCTTTACCCAACGTATTCAACCAAAGTTTAATTTTTGTTTTAAACATTGCTCAACTGCTATTCGTATCTTATAAGTTTAAGTCCCACATAGCTTGTGTAATCTTAATCACAGCCTATATATTGATAGCATAGTGCTCCTCTTTCAATCTGCAGGCATTTTTCCATGTATTTTGGTTTCTCTGGAAAATTGGGAATACTTGGTAGTCCAAAGCCCTACCTCTATTCGTCTTTGTAAGAGTTATCTCACTTTCAATGTACAGACGCAATCAATCATCACTGTATTCTGTGAAGCTTTTTGATTTTGCTTGCCAGGAAGCAGATTCCGTTGTTTTCACCGTTATTATCCATGAATATAAACATGTCAAAGGGATCCAGCATGGACATTCCAGAAAGCTAAACAACACTTAACTTGCTTGAAGTAACAGTCTTGAAAGTTTGTTCTCCCAGTGAGATACACGCAAACCACTTGTCCTTGAACTGCATTTCCGCCTGCAATAACATGGACGATAAATTCACATAGAAACTCCTGCCAATTAAATCAAAAAATAACCCACAAGACATGTAAAAACGGCACAAAATCACAAACAAAAAATCTACCTGTACAAGCTCGATCCGCACAATTCCGCTGAAATTGTCAGCAGACAGCATCCTTGCGGTGCCGAGCTTGCTGTCGCTGCTGCTGCTGCTGTTTGCATGTCTTCTCCTGAAATTGAAACGATCCCTGAAATGGGAAGAACGACAAGACGAGGAGGAGGAGGAGGAGGCATCTTCGTCTGAGCCGCTGCAGGATTTGCGCCTGGACATATCGTTTCCCATGCTAATCTTTGCAAATTGCAACGACACAGCACAGCAAATTTACTCCTGTATTCTATTCTATACCAGAACAGAACAGAAAACAAAACAAACCAAACCAAACCAAAGGAACCCTAAAAGGTGAAAAGGAATGTTTCTGTTTCTTATCATATTTATGTTTCTGAAATCAATGAAATGTCAAGAGGGGTGTTTGTGGTTCTAACTTTGGTTTGATTTGTTTGTGAACTGTGATATACCACTAATGTCTTAACTTGTCTTTGTCTTCACGTACGTGCCCTGCAACTAAGTCATGCCATGGAACGATGGAAGCAGCATGCAAATTCCAGAAATTCTCATATTCTGTCACGATTTCAATTTGGGCAACTGAATATTCTATTCTATTCTATTCGGTTCGGCTTTTGTGCATCGTTATCTGTGATACTTAAGTAAGTTCTTTAACCTTTACAATTATATTTACAACATCATCAATTCTCCAATGATTCTAGGTGTACCAAGGTGGTTTACTTTTAAACCTCCTTGCATATTTTTGGTACAAATAATGTTGGTAGAAAAGAATGAAATTCAAAGCTTGCTTATTGAAATCAAGGAATTAAAGATTGTTACGTTATGCTCTTTATGTTATGTAATTCATTATGAGATCCCAAGGGACAATTGTATTTGAAACTCTTACGATTTGTAGTGATGCTTCTTATATGTTGAGAACACGGTATTTGGGATTTTTAGTTACGTCATACAGTCGTGGAATTTAAGTTGGATTCTATAATGCTTTTGGTTTAAGTATTCTATTATTTTTCATGGTTTTAAAAGCATTATGATATGGCATGCCCTTAAATGTTTAAGTTACATTATTTTATGGATGGAATTCATAAATTAAATTATCAAAAGTATAGCAAGTTGGTATCAAAGCATGGTTTTAGATCACTAATTGGAGTTTTGTTTAAAGTTTTGCAGCTAATAACAAGAGTTCAATGATAACATGAAAATTTCAAAGCACCAATTATGGAAGAATCATGAAAGTCTATGTTGAGCTTGATAGGTATTTGATTTGTGAAGTCTATAGTAGAAGCATGGTTTGTAAGTTTTAATGATGAAAATTTGATGATGTTATGAAAACACATTGGGGATCCCCAAAAGAAGGAAAAAGTTATAAAAGAAGTAAGCATGGAGAGACAAATCATGTTAGATGACTAAGATTTGAGATAGTGTGTTTTCATGAAGCATGGTATGAAAAATGATTTATGGTTATGAAGTAAACATTTTGGTGATTGTTTTGTTTATGTTTGATGAGTCACATTTTCTAGGTTATGTTGACGAGGCCTCGTCAACGTAGCCCCATCGATGTGGCATTTCATGCGTTGATGTGGCCTCGTCAACACAGTGTCTACTTTTGCCTATAAATATGCACTAACCCATCATGTTTATGCCATCCTTTGTCATAGTTGTAGCGAAGCTCTTACAGTTTTCTTGCTTGAAAGTTAGAATATTTTTCTAAGTGCCAGCAGTAGGAGTCAAAGAATGTACAAATCTTTATTTGAGCACTATTGTACCTGAGCACAGCTATGTGCGCGGCAATAAAGATGAGCTTTTTGATATACCTTACAACACTTCAAAATAGATTAATTGTTTACTTATGCATTTAATGTTTTATGCAATTTCCTCTAATGCTTTAAGTAATTAAGTAATCAATTAAGCAAGACTAAATAGTGATTAATTAAGCACATAAGTATGACCACTTCAAGCATACGCTTGGTGCTTGGTAATCTAAATAACGCTTAATGTTTGATAACCCAGTAGCATTAAACATGGGAATGGACGCTTATGTTAGGATTAGTTAGGTGTAGCTAGTTAGATTAAATTAGCAATTTAATTATTTTATTTTATTCATTATTCTTTATCCTTAGGCAACTTAAAACATAAAACATAAAAATGATAAAAATCATATGCCTCAGTTGCACTTAATCATACCTTTGCATATCACAAGTGTAATTGGAAAGACAATGATTACAATGGGTAGTTTAACTTCCTAGAGACTAGAGTACTTAGAAAGCTATAAGTTTATAGAATTCGACTAGATCATGCTTGAACGCTTAGTGATTTGTATGGTTGGGCATAAGGTCTACTTGTCACTCATCATGGTTGCTGTTGCCAGGGACTTGTAGTTTGATATGTGCACTATCTAGGACTCAGTGAATATTATTTAAGATTGTTAGAACGAACCCTGAGGTCACAATCATTTGAGAAAAAAAAAGAGAATAGCAATTATAATTATAATTTAAGCACACTAAATTTTTTCTCTAATTTGAAATGTTTTCTTCTCACAAGCATGATGATTAAAAACCACCAGTGACCTAGGAATTCAAAGTGGTGTAAACTCATCTAGATGCATTTGTACCTAATTTCACCTTCATCTTGCATCAAGATAAGCAGCTGCGGTGGAGAGATATGGAGAGCAATGACGTGTTGCCTCCCAACCAATCTATTCCTGAGATGCTGCTCCAAAATATTAAGAGATTGGGCATCTAGAACCTCCATGATGAATACGTTGTGTAGGATCATGATTATCAAGACCACCATCCAACAGAAACACAACATAAATGAGATCAGCACCAAAAGAAGCCCCATGAAGCTATGAAGATGAAACAGTTCACCAACCCCTTGTTCTTGTTGAACTAAGACAACAATGAGGAGCCTCCCTCTAGATTCTCAACATGAAGATTCTCCACCCCTTAACTCTGATGAAGGGGGCTTGAACCCAAATCTGCTGTCCATTATCAACAATCCAAGTTTAGGCAAAAGTGGGAGTCAAGGTAGGGGGTCAAGCAAGCATCGTGATGATAATAAACCTGATGATCGTCGTTGTGATAAGTGGAGAGGAGGTGGCAAACATCATGCTAGTGGTAATCCTCCTCCCTCTTCATCCTCTTTATCTGCATCTTCTTCTTCCTCCTCTAATCTGATCGAAACCATAAGGGACAAAACTGTGATGAAGGTGAACAACAAGACAATGATCGTAGGCCCCACCATGAACGAAGGGGTAGCAAGGGACATCATAAGCTTCATTGAAATCATGACGATGATGAATTCTTGCTGGAAACTCGAAGTATGCTAAACATTGCAAAGGTAGTCAAGATTCCAACCAGGCATGTGAAAGATAGCAGAATCAAGCGGTTGGCTATAAACAATATTCCCATAGTTGAAGGGGGATATAACTCAAATCCACATACCCATCTTCAGGCCTTTCATGATGCCTATGCCTTGTAGAACATAAAAAATGATTGGTAGAAACTTAAGCTATTTCCCATGACACTCATAAAAGAATCAAAAGGTGGTACCACTCCTTGGAGCTGAAATTAATTGGCAGATGGAGTATGATGCTTGATTTGTTTAATGACAAATATCAGACATACTCCAAAGTGTCCAATTTGAGAAAGTAAATCCAAGGCTGGCGACAAGGAATACATGAACCCTTGGATGCAGCCATGGGCAAGTATTATTCCCTTTTGCACAAATGTCCTGGCCATGGTTATTCTTAATGAGAGCAACTTTGCCATATCATAGATGGGCTTTGATCAAAGACAAGAAGAATTCTTGGGGTCTATGCCCAAGGGAGACTGTCAAAACTAAGAGTCCATCAGATTTAAAGGCTGATTGAGTAGGTTGTTGATGAGTGGCGAGATACCCCTACACTCAACCATACGAATACGAGCGTTTTCACGCGCGATTCAGTCGAACTCCGCAGACAGACTAGTTGTGGCACCTAGACAGTTATCCTTAGGTCTCAGTTCATTGTCTTCCCACCTGGACTAGTATTAGCTTTGTCACGTATGGTTTAGTCTAGAGTGAGGTGTATGATTTGTTCCTAATCTAATGCTACTCCTGAAGGCAATGGAAGATAAGATTAACTAAGCTAGGAGGAAAGGGTAAGAGAAAATCTAAACTAGCCTAAGTGCAATGAGCATCCGTTCCTTAATCATCCATACACATCTTGGACCTCGAGCACGACTACCACTAGGATTACCAAGCGCATGGCCTAGGTACGCCACTGGGTAGGTACCAAGTAGTCACACTTAAATGCTTGTGATTAAGTCGTACTCATTCCGCATTTTAACATGAGTTTAAGGGGGAGAGATATTAACTAAGAAAGTAGTAAATAACAATTAATTAATTAAATAACAAAGTGAATGTTGCAATGATGAAGTAATCTCGATCTTTATTTCCGGTCATGTGCGTGTCCAAGTACATCACATTTGAATAAAGGATGTCGTACAATTACATTCACCACACTGCAGGCAGACACTAGAAAATAATCTAACTCTGGAGGGACAAAATTGCCAGAGTCTAGCTACAATCTATTCTAATACTGAAACAAGGGAGAGCCTCCTCTTATTTATAAGACTGGCGGTGGGCTGCGATATCGCGTATGCGATATCACATCCCATCATACCCCCACGACTGAATAAAAACTCGTCCTCGAGTTATAGTGATTACACAGTGGATAGGTATGGGATTATTAGATGGAAAAAGAAATGGGATGATGTCGTAGTGTGGGAAGAAAACAAAATAAAGACACAACACAAAATATGCTATAACTACAAAAATTTGGAACTCATGTTTCCTGGTGGCAGTGGCTCCTCCATTGGTGCCTTCCCTTTGTCTTGTGCTCCAGGTTTTGAGGTTTGATGACGTTGAAGTATGGCCCGGAGCTTCTCCTCTTCAGTCCAAGGGTCTTGTGCCATCCATGCTAATGTTCCAATGTTTGACGGAGTTGGCACCTCCCACGGACAGGGTAGTTGTGGGAACATTTGGTTGGCCTTGACATACCAAGTCGCGAACACCCGTCGTTCCTCCTCATAGGCTCTGGCTTTGTTCTTTTATTCTTGAAGGTCCATTAGCCATCGAGCCAAGTCAGTTGCGACATCTTTCTATCCTTGGTAGTTGGCTTTTACCACCTCAAGTTCAGAATTTGCAACATCCATTTTTTCCAACAACTTCTTGCATTCTGCAAATTCTGCTTTGTATTTGATGTGGGTGGTTGCTACCTGTTACTCAAGCTCTGATCTCGGGCACCCTGCCGTTAACATGGTAAGGTTGGCATATCTTAGGTTTGCCAACTCCATGTACTCTGTCAAGTCCTGAATCTACAGGTCCTGGTTCTTAACTTCCACTTGGTGAGTGAAGGTATATGTGTCCAATATGGCCCGCCAATCAGTGTGTTCAGCACTGATAGTATTGATCTGAGCCTTGGCCATATGGATCTCCTTTTCAAGTATTTGTTTATACATCCCCACCTGATCGCGGAAGTGCTCCTTCAGCTTCTCATGTTGTTTAGCCTCATTCTGCCATGCACTTATCTCAATTGCTGACTTTTGACGAATGGCGCGTACCTCCTCCATCGAGAGGGTTTGATTTTCTCTGGCTAAACGGCTCACGTCTCGGTTGACCCGGATGAATTATTCTCATAATTGATGAAAGTGTTCATTGAGAATGTTCTTTTGCTTTTCTACAGTGGTCAAGTGAAGATTGTCTACAACCAACTGCTTGTTTTCTTCTTGTAAGGCCTTGAGTGCCTTAAGATGTGCATGAGTTTGCGCTTCTGTTGTGGAGGCATCCCAAACAACCTTCTCCTTTTCATCAACCACCCTTTTATTCTCCTCTATTAATTTGGTTAGCTGCTCAATTTTAAAGTTTTCTACCTGGTCTGCAGGAAAAAATTGTAGAGGGTCCCGTTGTGCTACTTGTAAGGCCACAAGCTACTCTTGTAGTTTCTAACTTCAGCTTCAGCATGCTCAACCCTTACCTCTATTAAGATCAACTTTCCCTTTGTGGAAATGAAGTCTAACTGAATTGTTGTAACATCCTAAGGGATGTCAAACATGGACGTCATTACTTATCCTGTTTGAAGTAATCGATCAAGTGCATCCTCATGTTCCGTAGGAGTCATTGAGGTTCCGGCCAGAGTTTGAGCATCCCGTGCTCCTGAGAGATCTACCAGTGCACAACAGGTACATTGAAGGATTCTTTAATGTGGTCAGTAACCACTTTGGTAGCTCCCACGGCATTCTAGTGTTACATGACCACCACAGTGGCCCCTTCACCAGTCTCTAACTACACCTGAAAAGATGTCGCGTTCCTGAAATCTGTTGTGACCATCTACTTTTCCCTCCTCTTGTTTGAATGGATACTTCCCCCCTTGTGCAATCTAACAAAACCGTAGGCTGAATGGCATCATCGATGACGTGGAAGAGGTTTGCGTCATCACGACTTCCCCAACTAACCGTCTTAGCAATGGTCCTAAGATGGCTTATCGATGGTCTGTAGTCTTGCGACGATGGTGGTTGATCCTAGCCTATGCTAGGCCTTGCTTCTTGTTGTTGGTTGAGACCTGTAGCTAGAGGTTGATTGGATCTTGCAAGTTGAGTTGTAGTTGCTCCAACCATTTGTTCTTCTTCTTATTCAGGTCCCAACTCTTCGCCAGTGCTTTTCCTTGGAGCTAGTGCCTTTAGCAATTCAACATATGAAGCAGTCTCGACTTTTTGGAGGATGTCATTGGTGTATCCTCGAATACCAGCACGTCGAAAAAGCTTTTTGATAAGACAAGGGAAAGAAACTGCCATCTTCCCTATCTTTCATTCTTCAAACCGCCTCAGGATCTCCATCAAATATAGATGGGGTAGGTTAGCGTTAACCTTTCCCATCAACACTGCACATCCTCTAGCCACATACGTTGATATCCTTTTTAAGCCCTTTGTAAGAAAGAGGTGATATGTCCCAATTTTGAAGTAAACCCTCTCTTCCATCGTCAATTCCCCAAATTCTTTATCTTTGCCATAAGCCTTCTCCAACNTTGCAAATGATTCAAAGTTCAACTCCATAATCACTGCAACGAATGTGGACTTCTCATGGATAGCCTGAACACAATCTTGGGGAAACGTGGGTTGTTGTCCTGGTTTAGGTGCAGTAGCAGCTCCTCCTTCTGCCTGCCCGGACCGTCCGGTAGGAGGTTCATCTTGATGAATGCTAAATGATTGCTCCTCGTATTCCACATGTTGTCTGAAAAGACCTTGTCTTCCACCTCTCTGAGATCGTTTCTTTCCACCTTGAGCAGGACCCTCCTGTTGTCCACGTTTCAAGGCCATCTGCAATCACACGGGTCAAGCGTTAGTAAGGTTGTTTTTTAATGTTAAGTTATACCTTACTACTTGCCTTAATTAATGATCTTATGTTATCACGTGTGATCATGCCCGAAAGTTTGTAATGATGAGTCCTGTGACTTAGGTGGTTTCTATTTTTAATTTTCCGGTATACCTAAGGATTAAATGATTTTTAGGCACAATTATTCTAAGTGTTATAGTTAATTACCCTAGATGATGTCCTTTGGGCGATGATAAATTTCAAAAAAGTTAGGCACTTTTCGACAAGTGTCTCTCCCCCACGACTAAGCTTAACACTTCGGGTTCAAGTAGGCTCAAATGGAATTAAAATTGGAGTACTAGTGAGCGAGATATGAGTAGAAAAGCAAGGGCCACTCAATCGCAAGTCGCAGAGAAAAATTTCAAAAACTCCCCCCATGTGAATGACAAAATGATGCTAAGTGTTGTGAGGGGGGGGGGGGGGGGGGGGTGTGTCCTATTTATAGGCATCGGGGACGTGATATCGTGTACGGTACATCCCATACGTGATATCTCGTCTGACGCAATATCGCGTACGCGATATCATGTCCCTAGTGACATGAGACACCATGAAAATACCAACTTTTTAAAGGATTTTCTTGAAATTAACATTGGAAATTAAGGACATTGGCTAGTATCAAGAGGTTCTAGGGTAATTTCATGAATTCGAGAGGCACCATTAATGATGACGGTGTGGATTTTATTAATAAAACCTTGGGTGGTAAGAAAAAGGGTATGTAATGGTACATTGAAATGTTGAAATTCTGAGGGATAATAGTAGGGAAAGAAAATAAATTGAAAATTTGTGCTAAGGGTAAGAGATGGTGTGTGTGTGAGCTATGTCATAAGCGAAGATTACAAAAGATTAGACAAGTGGGTCCTTCCCAAAGCAGGTTTCAACCTATAATGCCCTTGTGTAACCACACTTAAATTGTTCATGGGCGCTAGAAGGGTTAAATGTAATTCGCACTAACTCCACAAAACACACACATGTAATTATCATCGGAATGAGATGAAAATTCTATGTTACACGGAACACGAGCTACAATTACACGAACAATGAGATGAGATGAACTATAGAAAGGGATCGTAGAGATTGGGACATGAGGTAACTAACCTAGGACACAGTGCATCCTGCGTGAGAGGCATGATTAACGTGTCATTAACCCATCATTCCAAGATTAGGACCAAGTCCATTCCTCTAATCAGTGACATCACATTGTTTCATCCCATCATGAACAATTATGAGAGTACTATAACAACAAGGCATACGATCACTTGGTGTTTTGTTCAAGGGAGGAGTGATTTTTTTTGTTTTATGGCACTTTCTTTTCATTTTCTTTTTCTTTTTCTTTATTTTTTACTTTACTGAACCCAGAGAAGCCACCAACCTTCAGGCATGGGTGCATGTCTTTCTAGTGGGACCCCCTAGAATAGCATTTGATTTTTGAGTGCCCATTTGATTACTCTTACTCCCATTTTTCATTAGATCTACAAGGATCTTAGTACAACCACGTTGCATGACAACTTCCACAGACGTCACCAAAGAGAATTGGCAAATCCCCTTGATGTCACACCCTAATCATTCCCTCTTAGTCCATCTTTCTTCATTTTGGGTGCAATGAACACAAAATTAATTTTAAGTTTTAAAATGTCAAAAATACCACTGTACCCTCAAACAGAACCTCTTATTTGTAGAGTGGATGAGTAGGTGTAATAGGCTTACTGTTCCAAATAATTGATCACTTATGACTTAATGACATAAAACACACCTCAACCAACGATCCACATGAGTGTTTTATTCATAGACGAGATTACTTACAAAAACGTAAAAAGACAAAAAACACAAAAAGATAAAAAGATAAACAAAAAGTTGAAAAATGAAAAACTGAAAAACAAAAATTTGTAAAATTAAAGAAAATGAAAAATATTTATTAATCCTGCTTGTTATTAGAATGGGGGGTATCACTCATAGCTAAATGGTTGAGGATGACAAGGATTAATAATTGACGACGGGGATCCTTGCATGTTGGAAGTATTGGAACTTGACCATACTTACCCTGTTGGGTTTCACACACTGGGTTATAGTAAGCATAGTGGGAAAATTTATATGATATAGTTCCCAGATAACGAGTTGACCCACTATGATGTTTAGGACCATTAGATGGTATGCAAGGATCAGGTTGTCACTCTTCATTTCTGTGTTCATTGGGTCGTATTGTTGTTGGAGCGTGAGTTGGTGGCCCTAATGAAGTTACATGAGGTGTTGGGTTTGAAGATAAGGGTGCACCACAGTGTTGGGCTTGTGTTGAGTTGGAGGATGTAGTGGCCTCGGAATTGTGTTGTCCCTTATTACGGTTATGTTTAAAGAAGGGCCACTTTTGATGTTGCTGAGGTTTCTCACTACTGTTGGAAGTAGTAGCACAAGTAGCATTCATGGGTTGTTGCTATGGTGCAAACACCTTAGGAACAGTTTGTGGCAATGTAAAAGGAGGGAAAGTATGAGAATGTTGAAAATTAGAAGGAGTATAAGATGCATAAAGTGGTGGTTGTGTTGGAGGTATGGGCTAATAGTATTGTGGAGAATAGTACTGTGGTGAGATAAAGTGTGGTGGCCCAGTTGGAGAAACAGGATGTTGAACTAGATAAGCATTTGGATCCAGATAACATGAAGGGTGTCTCCAGTCTAAGGGTGGTCTCCCCCACAACTGGGATTGTTGCCATTGTGATCGAACACAGTATCTCTGTACGAACTCTGGATGTAACGTGTTTCACCAATGCTCATGTAGATGTAACAATATTGGGCATTGGCCTTTGGGGTGATCGTATAGGCATATGTTGCATTCATACATATAATTGGTAGTTGAGCACTTATTCCCTTCATTCTTTTTTTCTAAATGTCTAATGTTTTGTCCTACTTCTTGGGTTGTCATAACTCTATCTCCAAGATTGTTGATAAATTCTCCATACTTTTGATACGTCCATTCCAACATCTTATTGATCTTTGCCTTGACTTCTTCTAACGATTTTTGTATTGGCAAAGATGATGTTTCCACCTTAAGATTGGTTGATTTCTCCTTTTTATGATCATGGACCTTTGTTAAGTTGAGATTTTGGTCCCGTTGATGTTTTTCAACACTCTCCCATCTAGCCAATTCTCCTTCTTCTTTTGCTACCGCTAAATAAGCTCTTGGACTTGATGCATTCATAGTTCATATAGTTGACCTTGGGCATACATTCCTAAGGTCTCTCTTGTTGCATTACATAGCCCATCAATGATATGGTACATTATCCTTTCCTCAGAAAACCCATGGCCTGGACAGTTGTTTAATAGTGCATAATATCTTTCTAAGGCCATGTCCAAGGGTTCATGTTGTGCTTGTTTCCATCCTTGGATTTGTTTTCTCAAGGCTGACACTCTTGTGTAGGTTTGATATTTTTCCTTAAAGACTTCTACCATTGTTGACGAGTGTCATATTGAATTTGGTTTTAATGATCTATACCATACTTTTTCTTGGTCAATGAGTGTCATAGGAAAGAGCTTAAGTTTTTGCCAACCTTTATCAATGTTGTTTCATGTGCAGGCATCGTAGAAGGCTTGTAAATGTTGATGTGGATCTAAGTCATAGCCTCCTAAAAATTTAAGAAAGTTGTTTAAATCGAGCTTGGGTAGACGGCTCTCTTTATGATGCCTACGTGAGATTCTAACAACCTCTTGTATTTGCGTTAAGCTTGTAGTGGCCAGTAGGGGTTCATCGTCATTGGGTAAGTTATGCTTTTGTGTGTTTTGATGTTGTTGTTTCTGTTCATGTTTATAAGATACACCCACTTTAGGTTGTGTACTCCAATCTTCATCATCATATAGTTCGTTGGTTCTCCAATGAACTTCCTCACTAAGTGTGGAATTATTATGATCTTGTAGGAGAGGCATTGTTGTGAAGTTGTGTGTGAATTACATGTGACTTTTTATAATTATTTCTTTCTAAAAGACATATCGTTAAGTCCTTTACAGCAACCTTATATGATATAACTAATCTACATAGCTAGCACCGTCCCCGGCAACGGCGCCAATGATGAGTGGCGAGATACCCCTACACTCAACCATACGAATACGAGTGTTTTCACATGCAATCCAGATGAACTCCACAGACAGACTAGTTGTGGCACCTAGATAGTTATCCTTAGGTCACAGTTCGCTGTCTACCCACCTGGACTAGTATTAGCTTTGTCACGTATGGTTTAGTCTAGAGTGAGATGTATGATTTGTTCCTAATCTAATGCTACTCCTGAAGGCAATGGAAGATAAGATTAACTAAGCTAGGAGGAAAGGGTAAGAGAAAATCTAAACTAGCCTAAGTGCCATGAGCATCCATTCCTTAATCATCCATACACATCTTGGACCTCCTACATAACTACCACTAGGATTACCAAGCGCATGGCCTAGGTACGCCACTGGGTAGGTACCAAGTAGTCACACTTAAATGCTCGTGATTAAGTCGTACTCATTCTGTGTTTTAACATGAGTTTAAGGGTGAGAGATATTAACTAGGAAAGTAGTAAATAATAATTAATTAAATAAATAACAAAGTGAATGTTGCAATGATGAAGTAATCTCGATCTTTATTTTCGATCATGTGCGTGTCCAAGTACGTCACACTCGAATAAAGGATGTCGTACAATTACATTCACCACACTGCAGGTAGACACTAGAAAATAATCTAACTCTGGAGAGACAAAACTGCTAGAGTCTAGCTACAATCTATTCTAATACCGAAACGAGAGAGAGCTGCCTCTTATTTATAGAATTGGCAGCAGGCTGCGATATTGCATACGCAATATCGTAGGGAAAGATGCGATATTGCGTCCCATCAGTTGTAAAAGAAAAAGGTGAGTTGAGAAAATGGAAAAGTGTTGAGGAGTATAATCGGGATCCTTCCATCAAAAAAAGGGAGGTCTAGTTTTGTGACAATGATGGGGATGTACCACTTGATGAAGTGGTACAGCGAAAAACCTTGCCAATTCAAAAATTTGTGTTTGAAATTTTGGCTAAGGTTGACAAAATGTGGAAATCTTTGGATGAAAAATTTAAAACTACTCTAAAAATTGCAAAAGAATCCAAAGAGCAAGGTAGTGATTATGATCATAAGAGAAGAAAAGAAGCTAAACATGCCTACCAAAGGGGTAAGGGCAAAGCTGCAGTAGTAGAAGAGATTGTGGAGTCAAAATTAGATTATGATGATGGGTGTGACATCTACCAATATGAACATCCCAAGGGATGTTGTCCTATTTTGTCACACTTACAAGAATTTGGGGTGTATGCTCTGAGTCCTAGACTAGCATGACAGGAAGCACCCAGAAGGTTGCCTTATCCTCAAGGCAACCAAAGGTAGTTCCAGCAACAACAACAAGCCTATTATCTAAGTGGCACTCCACTACAACCATATGAGCAGTACCATCAATGGAAACATCCATAGTCATGGGGGATGCCACCACCAAGGTAGTCAGATCCGTATTGATACTATGTTTAGCAACCCATGTCTCTGCATGATTCTTCTAGTCATGCTTCTTTCCAACATTATTACTACCTTCCAAAGTATTACAGAACTCATTCTCCATCTCCTAGAGGAGAATCCCCATATCCTTATCATCCTTCTCATCCTTTAGCACATGTTCCTCCACCCTCAACCCAATTATTACTTACCTCATCCATGCAGGGTGAAATTCCCACATAGCCACAACAACGTAACGCTACCAGGGCTGCTAACTTACTGTCGGCACCTCAGCTAAGTGGTTTGAAACCCAGATCCTATAAAAGACCATTCTTCCAAACCAATAGCCCTATGATGAGTAGTGAAGAGATACCTCTATGCACAACCATACGAATCACAAAGCGTTCATGCGTGATCTAATCAAATGCTGCAGACTCTCTAGTTTCATGTGCACTAATCTTCTAGGAAGTGAACCTTGCCCTAATGGTCATTCGTTGTCTTCCCAATTACACTTGTGAGGCACAATGGTATAGTTAATTGTAATTGAGGCATATGATTTTTATCATTTTATGTTTTATGATTTTCATGCTTTGATGAGATGCGATATCACATGGCTCGCGATATTGTGGCCGCCATGATATCGCATCCCATGTGATATTGCGTACGTGATATCGTGTACAAGATATGGCGGTGCGCCGTAATATTTATAAATAAGAGGTAGCTCTCCCTTGTTTTCTCATCCTAGGCTAAACAGTAGGGAAACTCTGGCAGATTGATCACTCCAGAGATAGAATATTTTCCATGTGCCTGCAGTAGGAGTCCTAAAGTGAACAGATCTTTATTTGAGCAACATTGTACCTGAACACAAGTTGTGTACGGCAATAAAGACAAACTTCTTGGATAAACCTTGTAGTGCATGGAATAGGATTTTATTTCATGTTATTTATTGCTTTCTCTTAGTAATGCGGAATGAGTACAACTTGATTACGAGCATCTAAGGATGTGTACAGATAGTCAAGGAATGGATGCTCATTGTAACGCGGAATGAGTACGACTTAATTACGAGCATCTTAGTGTGACTACCTAGTAACCTAGTGGCGTATCTAGGATCTGCGCTTGGTAATCCCAGTGGTAGTCATGCACCAGGATGTGTATGGATAATCAAGGAATTGGCTGCTCATCGCACTTAGGCTAGATTAGCTTTCTCAACCCTTTCCTCCTAGTTAAGTGCCTTAGTACGACCACTTCGAGCATGTGCGTTACGCATGGGATCCTAGCAACGATTAGCATTTGGTAACCACGGTTGCATCGGTTCAGGGTGTGTACAGTAAGTGGGAATGGATGCTGATGCTAGGTTAATTTAGACTAGTTCATTAGTTAGAGTTAGCAATTAGTTTCTCAACCCTTCACCTCAATAGCATAGGAGATAAAACCGAAAAAAATATAAAAATCATATACCTCAGACCTACTTAACCATACACCATGACAACTACAAGTAATTCTGAAAAGATAACGAATGATTAACCCTAAGTGTTCCATGGGGCGTGTAGGCACTTAGTCTACGAAGTTCGATCGGATCGCGCGTGCTACGCTCGTTTCGTATGGTTGAGTGTAGGGGTACCTCGCCACTCATCATTGGCGCCGTTGTTGGGGACTAAGTGTTTGTGCGCTGAATAGAACATAGGACATCACTCACATCGTTGGGAGCCTAAACAAACCTTTGGGTTAATTAATTAAACAAGAATTTATATAATGGTGAAATAGCACATCAATAAATCAAAATGTCTTCTTCTCACAAGAGCAACTCACCACCTAGGGATCATACAAAGGAAAATCGACAATTAAAAACACATAGCCGAAATCAACCAAGTCCTCAACAATACTGGATAGTTTATACTCATCCCGATGAGTATATTCTAGACTTTACCTTTATCCTTCATCAAGATCAATAGATGCACTGGAGAGATTTGGAAGGTAACATCGTGTTACCTCCAGATCGATCAGTCCCAAACATGCTCCTCCGTGCTTTGGCACAAATTGGCATGACACAGCTTTATGCTGAATACGTTATGGGTGATTTTGACATGAGGGATTACCATCCCACAGAAGCAAAACATATAAGGGACTCAAGGTAGGAGAGCCAACATACACTGATGAAGGGCAAAGGTCCGCACGTCCTTAGTGAAATAGGAGATGAGGAACCCATCATCACAGGTTCTCCAACAAATGATGTTCCCCTTCCTAACGATGGTGAGGAGGCTGGGTATCAGAACCTATGATCAACGATACACAACCCTGGTTCTGATGCCCATGAACACCAACTGTTCACAGAAGGAACAACAACAAAAGACAAGGACGAGCACTTAGATCTTCATCATGATTGGGGCCAAAGCCATAGAAGAGAAGGTAAGAAACATCGTCATGGCGATGGTTCTCCTTCTTCTTCCCCTTCTTCACATCACTCACCCTCTCCTTCCACCTCTGGGTGCAATCATGAAGAGCATAATGGAGAGGATAAAAGTAAGAGAAATGAAAAACCTTGATGAGAGAGTCGAGAGAGAGGACAAGGGCATGAACAAAGGGAAAGTAGGGAACAACGCAGACATCACAGGCATCATGAAAGAGATGATCATGATGAGCCCCTACTTGCAACCCGAAGTATGCTTGACATAATGGAGGCAGTTAGGATTCCAACAAGGCACCAAAAGGACAGTCGGATCAAGCGTTTAGACATGAACAATATCCCACTTTTTGAAGGGGGATACAACGCTGATCTGCAACATCATTTAGAGGCATTCCACGATGCTTGTGCCTTGCAGAATATAGAAAAAGAGTGGTAGAAACTTAAGTTGTTCCCCAAGACACTCACCAAAGAAGCAGAGAGTTGGTACCGGTCCTTAGAATCGGAAACCATTAGGAGTAGGAGTACGATGCTAGAACTCTTCAACGATAAGTATCAAACGTACTCCAAAGTGTCTAATTTGTGTAATCAGATCCAAGGATGGAAGCAAGGTATTCATGAGTTGGATGTTGCCATGGCTCGCTACTACACATTGTTACATCATTGCCCAGGCCATGGATATGCTCAGCGAGATCAACTTTGCCACATCGTGGATGGGCTACGGCATGAAATTAGAAGAACCCTTGGGACTTATGCCCAAGGGAGACTATCACAACTTAGAGCCCATGAAGTACATAGCTTGTTGGAACAAGTAGCAAAAGAAGAAGGTGAGCTACGCAAAAGGGAAAGTGCTGAAGAATACAACCACGATCCCTCCCTTCAAAAGAAGGAAGTGAAATTTTGTGATGAGGAGGATGAGTCACCACTGGAAGAGTTGGTGAATCGGAAAACCTTGCCGATCCAAAAATTAACAACATAAGTATCGGCTAAGATGGACCAACTTTGGGATTCCTTAGACTCAAGACTTGAAAATGTCTTGAAAATCGTAGAAGAGTCTAAGGAGGAACGAAGTAGTGACAAAGGTAAGACAAAGTCGAGAGATTTAGGCCTTGCACATAACAAGGGTAAGGGAAAAATTACTATCTCTGATGAGGTTGTGGAATCAGACACAAACGATGATGGTGGTTGTGAGATCTGCCATTATGACCATCCTAAGGGATGTTGTCCAATCATCTCACATTTACAGGAGTCAGGGGTGTATGCACTTAATCCAAGACTCAACCAATGGCAAACACCCTGAGGGTTACCTTATCCTCAAGGTAATCCAAGGCAGTTCCACCAACCGTTAACGTATTATCCAAGTGGAACTCCACCACAATCCATCAGGCAACATCAACAGTGGCAATATCCATAGTCATGGGGGATGCCACTGCCGAAACAACAATACCCTTACCGGTAGCCCGATCCATATGGATATTATGTGTAGCAACCGATTTCTCCAAGTGACTCTATGGGTCACACAACTCCCCAACGTCACTACCAAGTTCGGGAGTACTTTAGGAGGACTCCTTCTCCTCTGGGAGACATTCCACATTCATTCCATCCTCCTAATCCATCTGCACCTCTTCCACCTGTAGTTCCCACAACACTTCCTGCTCCAACAATGCAAGGGAAAATCCCCACTCAATCGCAGCAACGCCACGCTGCGAGAGTTATAAATATTCAACTCGCTGCTAGTTTTGACAACTGTAAAAAGAGAAGACATTTCTTCAGAACCAAAAGCCCAGACAAGCTCTCACAACAACAAGTGGCTAAGCCCATGTACACGCCTCCACCATCTAACACTTCGGAGCACCCTTCAGTTCAAAATCAGAGCTTAACGTAGACGGTTATGTTAACACATACCGTAATCGACTGGATCAAGGTAGGCCACCTTCCTAGGAAACTAATTGACCCTGGGAGTCCCTTAATCTATTTACAAATCACCGAGAATGAACCACATAAGGCTCTTCTTAACTCAGGTTCAGGAGTCAACCTAATTTCACGAGAGATGTATCACACTTGGAACCTACCCCAACTTAAGAAGAGCAACATTCAACTAGAGTTGGCAGACCAGTCCATCACCATTCCCTTGGGATTGGTGGAGGACATCGTTACCACTATGTGTGGTTGGTCCTACCCAACTGATTTCCTGGTGATTGAAGTAAACAAAAATAAAGGGAAGTTCCCAATTAGAATGGGAAGGGCATGGCTGAGTACAGTATAGGATCTGCGATCTTTCCTTGGAAATTTCTAAGGTAAATATTTATGGAAAGATCGAGAAGAGGAAAGTTCCATGCATCACATACAGTGATTCATCGAGTGATGACATGGAGGAAATACCTCCATGTAACAGGTGTGCCCTTGAAACTTTGAAACAACGATGCCTATATGTAGCAACCACACAAGTTGTAGACACTCCGTGATTGACAGCTACTCGAAAGAGCAAACAAATATGCATGGAACAAACTGAGGAGACAAACCATGCCAATAATAATGAAGGCATAGATACGTTGGAATATGAGCGTCATCAATTGGAAGAAGTTGGACACTTCGTAGAAATTCAAATAGACGCTCATTATTTTGGATCTTTCCCTTTCCACTCAGTCATGGGGGAGATGGCCACCTATGCTAACCATATGGGGCCCTCAGTTCTTTTTAAGTTTTTGTTTTACACGTTTTTGTTTTACACATTTTTTTGACAAGTTTTTGTTTTACACGTTTTTGTCTTACACATTTTTGTTTTACAAATTTCTTTAACTTTTCTTGTTTTGGTTTTACAACATCGTTATAGTTTTTCATTTTTGTGTGTGTGTTTGTGTGTTATCCACCCTGTAAGTTTTTCACCCACTAAGTGTTCTTCGTGATGGTATGAACTGGTTTCATATTGATTGCTAATATTTGGTTTTTACCTTTAAGTCATGATGTTGATACTAAGGTATGTTTCTTTTGATATGGTAGGCAATGAGTTGACTTCATCCATCCATCCACCAGTTTCTATGGTCTCTCTCGGCTTGGAATTGTACAGTCCCCTTCCTAATAAGAACTATTAATGAATCGGTGACTGGGCATTTCTTAAACTAAGGAAGGACTCAAGGATTGAAAAGGGTGTGACTTCAAGGGAACTTGATGCTTTTGTGTTGGCCATTCTCTTGGGTTCTTGGATGTTTTCTTCTTGAGTTTTCTTATCATTCTGATGTTATCCAATTATTAGAAGCTGAGACAATAAAATTAACAAAGTATTTGCATGGTATGGTTCTCACGCATAAAAATACAAAACACAAAACAAACAAACAAACAAACAAAAAAAAGAAAGAGAAAAAAGAGGAGAAAAAAGTGAGAATTCAAAGCACACCCCTTAGATGAAATAATTCCTTGGGCTACAAGCACTAGTTATGGAACTAAAAATGTTCCCTCTAACTAAGGCCCTTCTCGCTTCCCATTCTCTCCTTGTTTCGTCGGAATGGTGGTGACTCTTGGAGATGGCATTCTTGTTGCTTCAAGAGGATGGTTTGGCCAAATGCATTAATGCAAAGTCACTGGAAGTGGTTTGTTTGAGGCTAGAGTTGGAATGAGATTTACCAAGTCACCTTAATCATGAAATCCACAAGGGGCTGTACACCACCTTGTTCTTGGGATTCCATTCCATTCTCTTCTCTCCATCCTTCTCTCCATTATTCACCTCATTTTCGGTTGTATTATTAGTGTATATCTTGGTAGATGCATTGTTTTCTTTTAAGTAAATTCTTACGGTTAAGTCTTTAACTCTTGTTCCAAAGGACATTCCCAGAGCCTATGGACTCGTTGAATGTGGGTTTGTTAGGGCAGTAAGGGCATGAGCCTGCTTTCGGGAGGACCCACTGACATTTCTATTTGATGCACCAGTTAAACTCTTTTCCTTAACATTTTGCAATTAATTTTATTTTGTTCATTTCCATCTTGACATCCATTCCATCAATGCCATAGTTTTCCCTTTTTATCTATCTTTCTTATTTCTTTTCTTTCTCCATTCTAATGCTACTGGAGGTTCGCGATTAGTCATGGGGGTACGGGGCCTGATTTTTTCGATTTTCTCCTAGCCCTGATTTTTTTGATTTTTTCCTAACCCCTACACCTTCGGTAGTTACCATTAATACATCTCCAGACTCGCAATCAGCCATACCACAACCTAGCCAATGGACTTACACCGAAGCAAGGTATCAACTACATTGAAATTCATTTACCCTTACTAATATACGACTATGTTGTGTGTGTAGATGGCAATCATACAACAACGGATTGGATCTAGAGTAAACACTTGGAATGGAGCAGAGCTGAAGCAACTATGCAAGGAGCAAGATCGATGGTGCACTTATCGATGGACAATGAAAGACGCAATCTTGGTGTTGGTAGCAGCAACACTTCTTTCTCTTTCTCTCTCTTAGCTACCAACTAAGGCCTGATGTCAATGTAATAAGGTGTTCACTCTTGTTGTCATGAACACTAGTTTTGTCAAGTCTTGTAATGATGATCCATTCACAAGTCATCCCATTAGTCCCATTCAGTCAATAATCCCATACCTTTCCAATATTTTGTAAGGAACTTGAGGATGAGTTTTCATTTAGTCATGGGGGTATGATGAGACGTGATATCGCATGGGCCATGATATTGCGCACACGATATCGTGGCCACCGTGATATCACATCCCATGCAATATCGCGTCGTCCCCTGCGACATCGTGTACACAATACGCGATATCGCGGTGTGCTATCATATTTATAAATAAGAGGTGGCTCTCCCTTGTTTCCTCATCCTAGGCTAAACAGTAGGGACACTTTGGCAGATTGATCACTCCAGAGATAGAATATTTTCCATGTGCCCGTAGTAGGAGTCCTAAAGTGAACGGATCTCTATTCGAGCAACATTGTACCTGAACACAAGTTGTGTACGGCAATAAAGACAAACTTCCTGGATAAACCTTGCAGTGCATGGAATAGGATTTTATTTCATGTTATTTATTGCTTTCTCTTAGTAATGCAGAATGAGTACGACTTGATTACAAGCATCTAAGGATGTGTACGGATAGTGAAGGAATGGATGCTCATCGCAACGCAGAATGAGTACGACTTGATTGCGAGCATCTCAGTGTGATTACTTGGTAACCCAGTGGCGTATCTTAGATCTGCGCTTGGTAATCCTAGTGGTATTTATGCACCAGGATGTGTATGGATAATCAAGGAATCGGCTGCTCATCGCACTTAGGCTAGATTAGCTTTCTCAACCCTTTCCTCCTAGTTAAGTGCCTCAGTACGACCACTTCGAGCATGTGCGTTACGCGTGGGATTCCAACAATGATTAGCATTTGGTAACCATGGTTGCATCGGTTCAGGGTGTGTACAGTAAGTGGGAATGGATGCTGACACTAGGTTAATTTAGACTAGTTCATTAGTTAGAGTTAGCAATTAGTTTCTCAACCCTTCACCTCAATAGCATAGGAGATAAAACTGAAAAACATATAAAAATCATATACCTCAGACCTACTTAACCATACACCATGACAACTACAAGTAATTTTGGAAAGACAACGAATGATTAACCCTAAGTGTTCCATGGGGCATGTAGGCACTTAGTCTGCGGAGTTCGACCAAATCGTGCGTGCTACGCTCGTTTCGTATGGTTGAGTGTAGGGGTACCTCGCCACTCATCATGCTTAAAGAGAGATATGAAGTAATTGAATAACTAATTTAATTTAACTAACTAACTAATCTTTAATTAGTCCTAACATAAGCATATGGTCCCACTTTCTGTACATGTCCTGAACCCACATATCCACTGTTGGGTTACCAAGTGCTACACTACTAGGCATACCAAGCAATAATGCTACTAGGATTACCAAGCAAATACGTGTTACACTCGAAGCAATCATACTATGTAGTTAATCTATCTAGCTTATCTTGCTTAATTATTAAAAACATTGAAGAAATAACCAAAAGCATCAAATTCATGAATAAAATATATAAACTATCCTGGATGTTGTAAGGTATATTAAGAAGCTCACCTTTATTGCCCCACACACTATCATGCTTAGGTATAACAGTGCTCAAATAAAGATCTGTATATTTAATGACTCCTATTACGTGTACTTGGGAAAATAATGTAAGAACTAAAAGAGTTTGACTACTACTATGCCTTCTAATTCCCATAAACTCAGCCAAGAGGTCATATTTATAGTTTTTGCTTTAGGGCTACATCAATGAGGCCCCGTAGATGTAGCAAACGCTATGTCAACATAGCCCTGTCGATGGGGCAACACCATGTAAAAGGGGCCCTATCGACAAGGGCCCATCAATGTGACACTTTGATGCACATCATACCCCCACAATTGAATGAAAACTTGTCCTCCAGTTTCTTTACAAAATTGGGAAGGTATGGGATTATTGATTGACCCTTAACAAAACAAATTGACTTGACAAAAATGAGTGCCTAAGTGTACGAATCAACACATTACAAAAATCGTGGTGTTCATGACAAAAAATTAAACATAATGACATGACTACAAAAAAAGTGGACAACACATCCTCTGATTACATGAAAGTGGTGGAGAAGATCAAATAGTCCTAGGCAATGGTGGCTCCTAAGGTTGTAAGGAACCTTTGTCAGCTTCAGGCACGTGTGGTAGCTGAGGCGACTATGGCTATCCTACTGTAACTACAACCTATGGTAGAAGGTGAAAGGCATCAAGTAATGCCTTTATCTTCTTCTCCTTATTCTAGGGATCATTCCTAGTCCACATGAAATCACCATTGTGAGCTAGAATGAGGACATCCCATGGATAGGGCATTATTGGGAACATTTTCTTTACATTGGTAAACCAAGTAGCAAACTATTTGCATTCAATGTTAAATGCCCTGACTACATTCTATAACTCTTGGTAATCATTCATCCTCCTGGCCAAGTTCTTAGTAGTTGAACATTGATTAGTGAGTCGTGCCTTGAAAACTTCAAGTTTAGCATTTTCCACCATAAGCTTTTCCTTAGTGTCCTTGTGATGCTTGAACTTGGCCTCGTACATCAAGTATGAGCTGGCCACCTACTTTGCTAATTCATACTACAACTATTTGATAGTCAACATGGCCAGATTTGCATAACGAAGATTAGCAAGGTCCATGTACTCTGTCATATCCTTGATTTGCAAGTCCTTCATGCAGATTTCTACTTTGTTGTTTACATTTATCCCATCAATGATGGGTTGCAACAACTCTTTTCATTACTAGAGTTTCTAGAGGGTTTCATTCACTTTTGCCTTCACCAACTAGATGTGTTTTTCATTTACTTTTTTTTTTGTAGACCAACCAGTTCTCTGTAATGATCCTTGACTCTCTTAAATTTGAGAGCCTCTGATTTCTAGGTGGCTACCTTGATTGCAATATTTTGGCGAAGAGCATGAACTTTCTCCATGGAGAGATTTCTATTTACTAGTGCCAATCTCCTCAATTCCATGTTTTCTCTGGCCAGTTGCTCCTACTATTGATGGATGAAGTTTGTTAATTGTTCTTTGTGCACATCAACATTTCATAGGCGATGGTTCTCTACAGTCAATTGTACATTCTCCTAGTGGGTCTGATCCAAGGCCTTCTAAATCTTGTGCTGTGTGGCCTCTACCAAGGATAGATAGAATACTACCATCTCCATTGCATCTTAAACTCCTTTGAGTTTGATATGACGCTGTTCCACAACTTCATCTCTTGGTATTGTCGAGTTGAGGAATGTGGGGTTGGCAATCTGGGCTCTTAATTCAACAACTTGGGTAGCCAAGCATTCATTCAGTTCCTTGGCTATTTTGAGTTGTCCTTCCAAGATTATGTTCTTGCTCCTTGCCTCTAGTAACTTCGACTGGGTTGTACTAATTTTTCAGAAGGTTAAAGACATCTGAAAGTGGTTGCTTGATTCCCACAAGTTGATCCAGTAGTTCTTGATGTTGTGATGTGTTTATTCTACTACTTGTCATTTCTACAAAGATCTACACATCCTTGAGTGCAGTGATGTCTAGTGCAAATGTCATAGGTGCGTTGAGCATTTTGAAAATCCAATCAACGACCACTTATGCTGCTATCTCTTGCCCTTGGTATTGCATCACCAATACTGTTGACCCCTCACCCTTCTCCAAGTGCATTAAGAAGGTTGCAGGGTTTCCAGAGATTTCTGGGAGTGACTGTTGTTTTGCGAGAGATACTATAAACTATCTGATAATTAGATTCAACCTCGTAGGAAGCTACATTCTTTGGGCCAAGAAAATAGATCCAACCCCACCCATCAAACTAATTGTTTGGGCCACCTCATTAAGGTGACTCATTATTGGTTTGTATATGGATGGGTCCTTGCCACTTGTGCCTACTTGTTGCTCTTGTTCACTTAAGATCTACTCCTACTATTCACACAACCATTAGGTAGTTGCAATGATGTCTGGCATAGTTGTTTGAGTGGCAAGTGGAGGTGGTGGTTGCTGCTCCTCTTCTTAGATAGTGATTGTAGGTGTCTTATCATTCATCATTTCTGCTTAGTTGGTAGCTAGAATAGTCCTAACTGTATCATTGGTCTAACAGGCTATCCCTCGCCTTCAACAAAGTTTCTTGATGAGGCATGGGAAGGGGAGTGCCTTCTTTGCATGTTCATTTTCTTTAAATTATTTCTCCATCTCTAGATAGATCAGTTATGGAAGGTTGACTAGGAATCTCTCACTCAGAGTGCTACATGCTTGGGGTAGAGAAGGCATTGATTTTGCTTAGCCTCACCATGGGATTGATGTGGAAGGCTACAAGCTTGTAATGAATCCTATTTGCTGATGTGAGCATGCCAAACTCCTTGCAGTTGATGCCATAGCACCATTGCACCCATTCTTTCTTGATACCGGTATCCACTTGCATTGGAATCTCAATAAAGTTCACCCCATTTTTGGCAACCCAAGCATTATAGCAATGGCCTATGTTGAGTAGGACACTAAGATGTCATTGATTTTTACTATTGATTCAGGCTACCTGTTATTCTAGAATAGGAATGTCTATCCCATGTACCACTCCCTGGTGGAAGTGATGATTGGCCACATGGGAGAGGTTTTTAGCTAGTCTTGCACTTCTCTTGGTGCATACTCCAAGAAAGGGCCAAAATTTAACTCCTAGAGCATTGATTTTTGGAACTACCTTAATTTGATTTGATTTAGGCAAGCCTCTATCAAGGTCACCTTAAGATTTGCTAGTTGTGCTAGTGCATCATCTCGATGGGAGTGTTATCTTACTACTGCTAGTTCTGGAATCTATTGGATAGATTCTACCTCTACCTTTTTCCTACGAGGACCTATGTTGTGGGTTGTGAGTGGTTCTTCTTGGGGCTATTCTTAGCCTCTTCTTGTTCTAGGCCATTTCTCCCTTGGTTGGGATGGTCCTGCTTCTTACATGTCCTTTTCTTTTGATGCCATTTGTGGTCATAACACATCCATGGATTAGTAGATATAATGTGTAACTTTGAATTTTTGAATACCCTCTCTTGTTAGTTAGCTACAATTTGGCTAAGGTTGGACCATGGTAGATTGATTATTTTATTAATTATTTATTGTAAATATCATCGGAGCTTGTTGAAAAGGTTTAACTCTTGTAATTTAGTGTTTAATAGTTGATTTTTCAGTTAAACCTTTGTGGGAGTTAGAAAAATCACAAAAAAATTTCTATAAAAAATGGCACATTTATGGCCCCATGATGAAGAGCTTACCTCTGGTAGCTGTAGGGTCAAAAAAATGGAGTGATTTGGATAACATGTTTGTAAGTTATGGGCTTTGGAAGGTTCTGGGCTTTGAAAATTTGAAAAACTCCCTTGGCATTTGTGAGAAAATGTAAAATTTTCAAAGTGGTGTCGCATATATATATACTGCCCCATATATAAGGTCTCGTATACAGGTCTGCTCCATCGATGGGGCCCCATAGGCAAAAATTTGAAATTTGAATATCTTGAGAAATATAAGGAATTTTTCAATGAAATTGGGGTCTATGGAATTCTAGAAAAGCCAAGAATATGATAAAATCATTGAAGAGGATATTTGAAAGCTTAAAAATTAAAAAATTTGGTAGAAAATATGTGTAATGAACAAAATATGTAAAGGAACACATGGGATGATGCAAAAGATGGATGTATGAAGGATTTTATTCACAAGAATGTCTAAGGATAAGGTGCTTAACGAACCCAACCAAAAGATATACAAGTGGGTCCTCCCTATAGCAAGAACATGCCCTTTTTACCCTTGCATAACCTCAACCTAAGGAGTCCATGGGTCCCATAGGTGATTAATGGTCGTTGAAAGTTAAGGATCAAAACCTAGAAGATTCTACCTAAGAATTCAAATACGTTAGACCAAGACATGGAATCAAGAACATGGACACTGATAGTGAGGTGAGCTATGTACAACATAGATGGATGACAGAGAAGGTGGAATGGAATTCCAAACAAAGGTCATAAGAAGTTCCATGTGGAATTTTTGTTTAAAGTGACATGAGAAGATCCATCCTTAGTTCAGAGCAAAACCAACCTCTTTCAGTAACTTTGCATTGCCACTCCAAGATTGATCCATCCCCTTGAGACACAAGAGTGTTCCCACAAAACAACCACCATTCCATACAGAGAAGAAAAGAGAAGTAGGAAGTGATAGAGGGCCTTAGTTAGAGGGGACCTTTAGGCATGGGTAACATATCTTTCTAGTCCCATAACTAGTGCTTGTAGCCCATTTATTTGTCTAAGGGATGTGCCTTAAATTCCCATAATGTTTTTTTGTTCTGTTTTTCTTTTTGGATGGGAAAGATAGCATGCAAAGAATTTATTTGACTTTGAATCTTTTCCAGTTCTGGAAACTACCAAGGCCACAAATTTATTAAAAGTTGATTTAATGAAAGGGACTTCAAACTTCCAGAACAAGGAAAACCATAGAGCTTGTGGATGGGTGGATGACATGGACTCACTACCTGTTTCATGAAAAGGAAACCATGACTGAGCCATTAGTACAAAAATTTAAAAATAGAAACTAGATAATAAAAAAGAAAACATAAAGCATAAACCACCATTAGTAATAGTTATAGTACCACTATGTCCTATGGTAATAAAGTACTTTTATTAGCAAAAATTTGAAAATCACACTCAAACAAAACAAAGTAAAATATATAAGAAAGTGTAAAATATCCATGATTAGCCCTTCATAGAGATTAGATGATTCCTTATCTGTATCTCAGAAGCCTACTTGCAAAACTCTTGAAAAGAATATAGATTTGTCTTTAACATATTTTGCTGATATAGTGCATATGGTCAGACAAGAACTTCAGTTTGCATGCTACAATGTCCAGTTACACACTTTACTTCCTTCAGTTGAAGTTTGTGCTAATTTAGATGGAGTAGATGTGTTTGGTAAAGCCCCACGAGCTCCCTCTCGATTTCCAAAGAAAAGAAGATTTCAACGAAATCAGTTTAGAAGAACAAATCAACCCAGGTTCACTCAAAGAAAATGGCGAAGATCATTCAAGCTAAGCCCGAAGTAGTTCTTTCTTATAATCCTTTTTAACAAGAAGATCAGGAATTATTAAGGCAAGTGGCGTTGGGCAATAAAGTAGTTTATGACAAAAATTCTGCAGTTGTTTATGAGGAAGAAAATGAAGAAAGGATTCAAGAAGAAGAAAATCGAAGGTTTAGGATTCAAATTTTTAATATTTTGGTTCAAGCTGCTTTAGATGAAGTAGGTGACATCATGCCTAATGATGATGATGATGATGATGGAGAAGCAAGAATTGGAATTATAGATGGTTATCCACACATTCTGATGCTAAGGTCAAGAAGTTTGACATTGAGAGATGTAGCTGATGCAAAAGGAAAAGGAGTTGATGAACTATCAGATGAGCAGCAGGCAATTTTACCATTTTTAGAAGCATTGCTAAAGAAGAAATCATTTATGTTAGGAGGACATAAAGATCTCAACTTCCTAGAAATTCCAAAGGATGCAATATATTATTTTGCAAATACTTTCTCAGCAAGAATGTGAACTTTAATTAAATAGTCAGAAGCGTTGCTTGATATTAAAGGAAAAGACATCAGACCTGTATTACTACCATTATTCACTGATGAAGAAATCGACAAATGGAAAGCTTAGAATTATGCTTATGTTCCTCTTGGTCAAATTAACATTATGGTTAGTCCAAAGTTCAACTACAATATTGGGGTAGAATATGTGGTTACGTTATTAGATAGCCGAGTCATTGGTAATGGTATAAGCCAAGATCCAGAAACAGCCTGGGAGACGGCAAAGATCTGTCAATTCAAAGGCACTCTTGATTTCAATGCTCTATGCATGGTCCAACCAAATTACCAATTAGCATTAAATGATGATTATATAACCAGTGCTTTGTTGTTATGTATAGAGATACATGGCATAGATTTGTTGCCAGGTGCGATTTATGCAGCTATCACGGTTCGAGGAACGTATCAACTGTCAAATATCATTCTAATGAACCACAAGTTGAAGTGGGGAGTTCAGTTCCCCAAAGGAAGTCAACATTTAGTAGCATGTGGTCGATCCATTCACACAGTAGACTACATTCAGAGTTTCCCAAAGATTCTGAACTTGCTACAAGATCAAGAGTTCAAGACCGTGGAAAAGCCACGATGGAGATGGAGTCATTACCCGATTCAACAATTTGGAAGGTCAGCAATAGTCATGTTAGAGGCACTCTCAGCAGTACTCCCTTTTCAAAAGTTTGCAGAATCATCATCAACAACTTCAACCTCACCCTACTATGATGCTCGTGCTGCAATCTTGATTATGCAACCCTCCTACAGGAAAGTCGGCAATCGAAGATTACTGAGTGGCAATCAATGGCCACCCCTTGGTGCATATCACACAAAAACATCACAAGTTGATCCACCTACTACAAGAGCAGATTATAGCTACATGTTAGAGCATTCCATCGCCAGTCCTACAGAACAGTAGGACACCGTTCATTAGCTCAACTATTTGTGGCATTGGATGTCATATGTCTCATAGCATATTACGCGTCTAACTGATCAGATCAGCCAAATTGAAAATGGAGTTGATCGAATTGATGATCATGTTAGTGT
Organism: Gnetum montanum; assembly: GCA_015680685.1. NCBI lineage: Eukaryota > Viridiplantae > Streptophyta > Gnetopsida > Gnetales > Gnetaceae > Gnetum > Gnetum montanum. The sequence continues at coordinate 77,731 of MNCI01035706.1, forward strand.
TATGTTAAAATAAATGAGTGATAATCTCATAGCATATGAAGCAATTGTTGAGCACAAACAAGAAGAACAACAGACAAAGAAACAACATCAAGTGAGCGTGACAAAGTAAAAAATTCAAGCAGTGTATACCCTTGAAAATCAGTTGGTTCTTCCAAAAATTAGAGAATCATCTGTCCCAGTTCTACCAGTAGTTCAACCATCTACACCAGCACCACCATCAAGCGAGCCAGTTCTCAAAGATCCGCAAGATCATTTTCTCCTTGAAAAGATCAAACGTCTGCAAATCGAAAAGCAAGCAAAGAAGCCCAGGTTAGAAGGCTAGCTGTCAGGACCATCCAGTCCTAAAACTCCAAAGTCAAAAGCTGAAGATGATTTTCAACAGCACATAATGATGGCAAAGTGAGTTCATCCAAATCCACCATGGAATAGAAATCTAGTCAATCCACCTCCTGTGTTCTCTGCATTTCAACAATGGCTAGTGGTGCCAATTGCTGTAATTAACATTGATTTCCTGCCACCAAAAGAGTTGTTGCAGGCATTACGTATCTGGGTCGATCAGCTTAGAACAACCATGCATGTTCTAAATTTGGATGAAAGAACAGTGATCGTCGGTGCATTCAACCGAGCCAGTGGAAAAATTTGGCATTGGTGGGAAAGTGCCAACGAGGAGCAGCAAGAACAAATCATCGGCACCGGATTACAAGGTGTGTTCATTGCCTTAGTCACAGAATTTATAGTTGATCTTTCAGCAAATCTTAGGTTAAAGGATAAATTGCTCTTAAGTCAGAGAAAGTTGCATGATTTGAAGTATTTTGAGCAATTTAGTGTAGAATATGCAAATGAGGTTTATCGATTAGCCCTTCATAGAGATAAGATGATTCCTTATCTGTATCTCGGAAGCCTGCCTGCAAAACTTGGAAAAATGGTGTTGTACAAAGCTCTTGAAAAGAATATAGATCTGTCTTTAACATATTTTGCTGTATAGTGCATATGGTCAAACAAGAACTTCAGTTTTCATGCTACAATGTCTAGTTACACACTTTACTTCCTTCAGTGGAAGTTTGTGCTAATTTAGATGGAGTAGACGTGTTTGGTAAAGCTCCACGAGCTCCCTCTCGATTTCCAAAGAAAAGAAGATTTCAAGGAAAGCAGTTTAGAAGAACAAATCAACCCAGGTTTACTCGAAGAAAATGGCGAAGATCATTCAAGCCAAGCCCGAAGCGGTTCTTTGCTAAGAAACGAAGAGGTCCCTTCAACAGAAAAAAGGTAACCTGTTATTCATGCAAAAATCAGTGTCATTATGCACATGAATGCCCATAGAAAAAGCCCGATCATAAGATGAAAGCATTCTTTGAAAGCTATATTAATGACTGGGAACCAGTAGAAAATCCAGAAGCAGAAGCAGCAGAAGAAAAGATTTATGCAATTCAAGTCTTATCATATTCTGAACAAAGTTTAAAAGAGGATACATCTCAAGAAAGTGAATTATCATCAGAAGATGGTGAAGAACTTCAAAGAAGTTTCATGATGCAGCCATCCACTAGTGAATTCAAAGAAGAATGGTTCACTGACATTTCGCTTGAAGATGTTGAAGAAGTAAAGACATGGCTAAATGAAGAAGAAATTTGATCAACCTCAGATGAATATGTAGATGTTCAAAAACTCAACTCTGAAGAGCAGTTTGGAGATGGTGATTCAAGCATTTCATCAACTCTAGGATGTAGGGAAACATTGTTAAAAGCCGCATCTGAAGATGATTCAAACGAAGAACTAATTCCAAAGATCATCCATCAAAAGCTGCCAAAGTTCCTAGCCACACCATATCAGAAGCATTTTCCAGTTGCAGCAGACATTGGTAAATGGAAAAAAGAGAAGACTCGTCAAGTAGACCCTCATGTTCAGCACCAAATTAAGCATTTACTTTCTCTACATAGGATTTTATTAGTTCCAATTAAAGTAGCTGTAGACGGAAAAGAAAAGTGGAAGAAATATCAAGCTTTTATTGATACTGGTGCAACTTTGAATTTTTCCCATAAAGATGTTTTAGAAAATTGGGTTACTCATAAGCTAGTCACATTAGACATGATGAATGGTGTCAGAAAACTCACACATTTTGCATTTGATGTGTCAATCTCTCTGAATGATGAATATGTAGGTGCAACAAATTTTGTGCAAATCTCTGATAGTGGTTTTGATATCGGATTGGGTGCTTTTTTCATGGATAGTCTTGGTCCATATACAGTTGGACATGAAATGATCATTTGTTCATCTCCACAAAAGGATGATCGTCCAAAGATTATCTTTAGTAGAATTCCACCTCAATTGCAGAAAAATAAGCATCCACAAGTTTGCACAAATTTCAACAAAGACAATCTGTCATTGAAGCAAGTTTTGACACAATATGAGCTCGAGGATATTGCCAAGCAGAAATATGCTCATATTCAACACTTGAAAAAGGCTTAAATTGATTTAAATGATGAAGATGATATAGGTTACAACAGCTGTTATGAAGAATTGAATAAGTGTTGTTGTGAGCATCCATTGGATTTTTGGGATAAAGATAGTTCTGAAGCACACATTCCAACTATGCACAACATCCTAGTCCAATCTAAGGTGATCGTGTTGAATCAACAAGACACCAAAGTAACACTGATGGAGTAGACGTGTTTGGTAAAGCCCCACGAGTTGAAATCACCTATTGGCGTAGAAGGATAAACATATGGCTTTCCATACTTATCATGAGACTGTGCTACATAAGGAAGATTTAAATCATGCACTTCTTGCATACCATCATTGCTATATGGTAGTTCTTCAATCTCAAAAACAACCAGACAAGACTTGGATGACATTAACGGACCTTCTAGTTCTGAACTAATCAATGGGCATGATTGACTTCGCTTCATCATCTTAGACCCCATATTTGGCTTAATCGACAGATTAGGAGTAGATACTAGACTCTTTCCCATTGTCCAATAATAATTAGAGAGCGTTTCTATCCTTTCATTTACAGGCTTGACAACAGTATCCTAATACAACCTACCTAATGATTTATGTCTACCATACTCTTTATATTCAAACAAAGTCTTAGCTAGCACAAACAAATTATCTACTTGCCATCTTTCAGCAGTCCATTCCGGACTTTCCCAATAACTTGTAGCATTTAAACACCAACTAGGCCAAACATTTTCAGCTTCTAAAACTAGAGGAGGATTATGTACCATTTGTGAAGAGGAAGACTCACTGATCTCCAAGGCTCTGATACCATTTTGAGGGTGACGATCTCTCAGGGCTATCAAGGACTGGTCTAATTTAGAGTGAAACGTATGTAGATCATCAAACTGCAAGATCCCTTTGCTTTGACTCATTCCATCTGGGTCCATGGTTGACTGCCTTGCACAGCATCTTGTCCAAACTGAACCTACACAACGCACTCCTCTCAATCAACGCTTTTTCTCAGGGAGTTTATTAGACAAAGGAGCTACCTTCCAACCAGGCTTTCAAAAGGGACGAGCAAAACAATTGAATCATGACATTCAAAAACTTGACTTACGACACACCTAATCAAGAGACAGTGCTAAGAATGCCACAGTACTTCCGAATGATGATTAATGGTGGAATCTTAGATATGCAGCAATCAAGATAATGCAAACACAAAACAAAATCCCAAGGAAAAATGTAATGAAATGCCAATTGATCCACAAAAGATAATTCATTAAGAGAAACTGCTGAAACTTACAAGCATGGACAGATAATTGCATACTTGCACTCACACTCTACTCTTCACTCTTTTCACTCTCTTCACACTCTTCACACTCTTCACACTCTTACTTCTAGCACTCTTAGAGTGCTTATTTATAGGATAGGGAAGCATGAGGCTTCCAAAACACACCACACTTGCTTGACGTGCAAGCCAAGCTAAGACTTAACCTAGAAAACAAAAAAAGGAGGCGTAAAAGCCACACCTAGATAGCTTTGAGAATGGCATGATGAACAAGACAAATCTTTCCACATGCCCAGTTAGAATCATTGCATTCCTTGATAAGTTTTGACAACTTTGTCAAGATGCCTGCTGGAGTGGATGAGATGTCATCTGGTTCTGGTGGTGGAGGTTTCTTGGGTACTACACGTTCATTTGTATACCAGGTAAGCTCTTAGAAAAAGTTGATGCGCTGGAATGATGTGCAAAGCTTTTCTTCCCATGGTGGCGATCCTAATATCTCATTGAGATACCATCTGGCATTGTCATTGGCAAATAACGGTCTTTGGATAAGGATCAAGTTTTCAAGCATATCTGTTAACATCAAATGGTGTAACAGTTTACCTTCTAGCCGACTCCATCAGAGATTATTAACAACATAGTCGATTCTTCCCGCCATGTTGATGAAGAAATAAAGCGTTGGATACTACTTGGAGACACTTAGTGAAGAATCCTATGGAAACAAGGTTGAAACCTATCGAACCCATCGTACATGGTCTTCTAATGTTGCTACTGGCCAAACTTTCCAGTCTTTGGAATCTTGCATTGGATTGAAAGAACTGCTACTTGATTCATGTTGAAAAATTTTTATCTAAGGTTTTAGTTCACGGGTTAATGCATCTGGAAGACTATTTGCAATGCTTGGAATTCTTTCAATGGAGAACTTGTACTGGGCCAACAAAAATTGCCACCATGCAAAACATTGAAGTTTTGGAGATGGTGAGATTCATCTTTTTAGCAAGGTTGCTAAATTTGAAGAATCTGTGTGGAGGATGAAAGGCTCAGCAATGAGATGGATATGGAACTTTTCTAAACCATGCACTGTTGCTAGAATCTCTTTTTCTGTCGGCCAGTAATTCAATTCATTTTTATGGAAGGTTCCTGAGGCATAAGCACACACTTGTTCAGATTCTTTTGAATTGCTTGCTTGAAGTAACACTGCTGCCCATGCATCATAACTTGCGTCCATGTTCAAGATGAATGGACCATGAAAAATTGATTTGAGAGGTGGAAGATTCTGGCATTCTGCTTTGAGCTGCTTCACTTGATCTGTTGTTGCTGCTATCCATAGAAATGGTTGTTGGTTTTTACACCAACGAATTTCTTTGGTTTTGTCAGAAAAATTTTCAATGTTCCTGGAAACATAATTAACACATCCTAAAAATCGAAGGTAGTGTTCTTTATTTGCAAAAATGATCTGGAAGCCTATCAATCTTCTAAAGTACATGCGGCTGCATGTGAATTTTACCATCCTGAATGGTAACTCCTAAAAATTCAACGAAAGCATGTGGAATTTTTATTTAAAGTGACATGAGAAGATCCATCCTTAGTTCAGAGAAAAACCAACCTCTTTCAGTAACTTTGCATTGCCACTCCAAGATCGATCCATCCCCTTGAGACACAAGAGTGCTTCCACAAAACAACCACCATTCCATATAGAGAAGAAAAGAGAAGTAGGAAGTGAGAGAGGGCCTTAGTTAGAGGAGACCTTTAGGCATGGGTAACATATCTTTCTAGTCTCATAACTAGTGCTTGTAGCCCATTTATTTGTCTAAGGGATGTGCCTTAAATTCCCATCATGTTTTGTTTGTTTTTTTTGTTTTTCTTTTTGGATGGGAAAGACATCATGCAAAGACTTTATTTGACTTTGAATCTTTTCCAGTTCTGGAAACTACCAAGGTCACAAATTTATTAAAAGCTGATTTAATGAAAGGGACTTCAAACTTCCAGAACAAGGAAAACCATAGAGCTTGTGGATGGATGGATGACATGGACTCACTACCTGTTTCATGAAAAAGAAACCATGACTGAGCCATTGGTACAAAAATTTAGAAATAGAAACCAGATAATAGAAAAGAAAACATAAAGCATAAACCACCATTAGTAATAGTTATAGCACCACTATGTCCTGTGGAAATAAAGTACTTTTATTAGCAAAAATTTGAAAATCACACTCAAACAAAACAAAGTAAAATATATAGGAAAGTGTAAAATATCCAAGAAAGATTCAAATGTACTAACGATGATGTAAAACAAAAAATTGGTGTAAAAATAGGAAAAAGTTTGAAGATCAAAAAGGTGTAAAATAAATAAATTTAAAAATTAAAAATGTGGAAAATAAAAAATAGAAAAACTAAGGAGCCATATAGATGATTAACATGGATGGCCATCTCCCCCATGACTAAGTTGGAAGGAGGAGATCTGAAAAATTGAGTGTGGTTGTTCATCCGTTGAGGTATTTGTTGCACTAGCTTGCTTGGGCTCATGGAAAGGTTTCACTTGTTGGATTTTGACCAACTGCTTTTTATTTGAGCTCTCAGGTTTGTATATGGTCATTACCCTAGAAGGAAAGGTTTTATCAATTGTATAAGGTCCCTTCCACAACATTTGGAATTTAGTTTTCTGAGGTACATGTCTGGGATTCCAATAGAGAACCTTATCTCCCAGTTGAAATTTCACTTTTCATATTTTTAGGTCATGTCATTGTTTGTTGAATGCCTTGTGCACTTCATTCAAAGATAGGGCCACTAATCGATTTTCATCTAGCATGTTTAGGTTGATCAATCTTTCTCTTTGTGCTAGGCTCAGGTTAAGGTCCAAGTCACAGGTTGTTGAAAGTGTATGGAGCTAGAATTGAATCGACAGCATTAGAAGTTTTCTGTACACTAGTTTATAGGGAGAGTAGCCAATAGGAAGTTTCCATGTTAAGTAGTAGGCCCATAGGCCATCGTTGAATTTTGTGCTCCAATCTCTCCTATATTTTCTTATAGTTCTTGTTAGAATATTTGTAATCTCCCTATTGGTCACTTTTGCTTGACTGTTGGCATGGGGGTGATAGGGTGTTGTTAATTTATGTTTAACCCCTAAGCATTGTATCAACTTTCTAAAACTGGCACTTGTAAAATGAGTTTCATTTTTAGAAATTAGTGCATATGGCATCCCAAGCCTATTTACAACATGCTGTTGTACAAATCTAGTAGCAGTGGATGATGTCTAATCAATGACGGTTGTTGCTTTTGCCTATTTGGTGTAGTAGTTAACTGCTACAATGATGTATGCCTTTTCATTAGACATCGGTGTGATGGGATCCATGAAGTCTATGTCTCATATGTCAAAGGGCTCCAGTGGTTGAATCCACTATTGAGAATCCTCTATTGATGCCGTCATCCCACCATCTCTTTGACAACATTTACAAGATCAGACAAATTGGTGGACATCCTAGAAGATTGTACACCAATAGTATCATGCCATCATGATTTTTATGGCCATGTGTCTCCCTACATATTAGCCTCCGCAAGGACCTTCATGAGCATCTTGGAGAGCACATAATTGATCTATATTAGGGACACACCAATGAACCAGGCCATTGGTGCACACCTTGTAAAGGTATTCATTTATTTCCATGAAGTACTTTGCTTGGTGAAGAAATTGTTATTTCTTTCTAAAGTCTTGCTACTTAAGGTGATCCAAGCCTTGCTCAAATGTAGCCCCATAGGTAGAGAAATCATCCATAAAGACTTCTACCCCGCTATCAATCTGCTATTGAAAAATACTAAGGACCAGGTGTTGAAATGTTGTAGTGGCATTGCATAGACTGAACGACATTTTACAATATGCAAAAGTTCCCCAAGGACTTGTGATGTTGTTTTGGCTTGATCCTCTAGTGCGATCTGGATCTGGTTATAACAACTATAACCATCCAAGAAGCTATAATAGCAATTCCCAGAGATAGTGTCCAACACTTGGTTCACAAATGGCAATGGAAAATGATCTTTAAATGTTGTCATGTTCAATAGCCTAAAGTCAATGCAGACCTATCACTTGCCATCTTTCTTTGGCACAATTATGAATGGGCTAACCCACTTACTATTCGCAATGGGATAGATGAACCTCACATTGAGGAGTTATTCTATTTTCTTCTTGATGATTTGCTTTAACTTGGGATTCAGCCACCTCTGCATCTACCTTATTGGCTTTATGGAAAGGTCAGTGTAGATATGATGCTGGCATATCCTTGGATAAATTCTAGTCAGTTTAGGATATGACCAAGCAAAGGATATTGGCCATTTTTTGATGACCATCAATGATTTGTCTTTCTATTCAGGAGCAAGATTTGCATTAATTATAACTATCTTACCATTGTTTAGAAATGCATACTTCATGCTAGCTGGTATAGTTTTTAACTCTAGGGGATCCTATTTGAAATTTTCATGGATTTCCAACTTTCCCCAACAAGTATCATCATCTTCATCATCATTAGAGAGTTGACAATGAACTTGCTCAAGTTCATCCATACTTTTAACATAGGTGCATGTCAGGTGCTCAGTAGGTTCCATGCATAGTGTGCTACTATCAGAGTTAGCTGTCAACCACTAGGTGCCCTCTTATTTTATGGCTGCTATGTATAGGCACCATTGGATGTCTATTTCATGTGCACACTGATTGCATGTTTTAATGAATGTACTCTTGATGGATCATATCTTTTGCATGCAATTGCACTCATTATCATTGTACAAAATTCATGGAACATACTTCTTCTCTAGTCATCCAATTCATTCTCCTTGGAGATCTCCAAGGAGAGGTCCCTTATTCCCATTCATGCATCAACTATGCTTAACCAAGCCCTTTCCATAATGATGGGGAAGTTGCCTTTGTAGTTTTCTACCTTGATCACTAGAAAATTGGTAGGATAGGACCACCCACAAACTATGGTCACAATGTCCTCCACTAATCCCAAAGGGATAGTGATTGATTGGTTTGCCAATTACAAATGGATGTTACTCTTCTTAAGAGGTGGTAGGTTCCAAGCCTTGTACATGTTTAATTACCACCATCCCCTAACAATAAGTTCAACACTACGCAAGCCAAAGAAATGGTTGTGCATAGCTCAATTACACCACAATAGAAAACGAGCTGATGGCCATTGTGTATTCCTTGGAGAAGTTTAGGTACTATGTGCTTGGATACAAGGTGTTTATGCATAATTATCATAGTGCCATTTGCTTCTTGATGATAAATCAATGGTGAGCCACCATGTCATATGGTGGTTTGTGATCTTGCAGAAGTTCAGTCTTACAATGATAGATCAAAAGGGGACTGAGAATGTGGTCATTGTCTTGGTTATGATGGGACAACAAAGAGGATGAGAGCTCACTCTCTGATCAATTTTATGATGAACTCCTCTTTGCTGGTGTAATAATTGAATAAGTGTCCACTGAATCAAAATGGTATGATGGCACCCTTACTTATCTTTTCACTTAAGAGATGCCACAAGAGTTAGACCACCAAAAGAAACAATAGTTTCTTCATCAATCCAAATGCTTGATAGAGATTAATGGACACTTATAAGGTGTGCATTGATGGCTTGATTCGTTGGTATGTTCCTGATGCTGACAAACTATGCATTCTACAAGACACTCATGAGGGTCCTTGTGGGGGCCATTATGCAGGGAGATGCATGGCCATTAAAATCCTGATGATAGGGTATTATTGGCTACTCTTGTGAACATTATCAGTGAGATGGTGGGATGATCGCTCAAATTGAGGAACCGCAATAGTGGATCCAACCACTGGAATCATTCAATACATGGGGCATAGACTTCATGGGTTCCATCACATCCATGTCAAATGGAAATGCATACATAATAGTTGCTATTGACTATTATACAAAATGCATAGAAGCAACATTCATCATCAATTGTACATCTTCCACTGCTACATGGTTTGTACAAAAAAATGTTGTAAATAGGTTTGGAGTGCCACATGCATTAATTTTTAATAGTGTTACTCATTTTACAAGTTGTACTTTTCACAAGTTCATGTAACACTTGGATGTTGAACATAAATTAATAGTACCCTACCACCTCCAAGCCAATGGTCAAGTAGAGGTTACCAATATGGAGATCATGAAAATCTTAACAAGAACAATTAGAAATCTTAAGAGATATTGGAGCAAAAATCTTAACGATGCCCCTTGGACCTATCACTTCACATGAAAGCTCCCTATAGGCTACTCTCTCTATGAGCTAGTGTACAAAAAATTACCAACTCTTCCAATTCAATCCTAGCTCTCTACACTTTCAACAACCTATGATCTAGACTTAGACCTGAGCCTAGCATAAAAAGAGAGATTGATCAACCTTAACATGTTAGATGAGAATTGATTGGTGGCCCTATCCTTGAATGTAGTGCATAAAGCATTCAATAGACAATGCCATGACCTTCGAATAAGAAAAGTGAAATTTCAACCTGGAGACAAGGTTCTCTATTGGAACCCCACACACGTACCTCAACGAACTAATTTTTAGATGTTGTGGAAAGGGCCTTATATCATTTATGAACCTTTCCTTCTAGGGCCATGTTGATTTACAAACTTGAGAGCCTGAAAAAAATGTAGCTGATCAACACACAACAAGTCAAACCTTTCCATGAGCCCATGCAAGCTAGTGCAAGTAACGCCTTATCAAATGGATGACCTCACTCAATATTTTAGTTCTTCTTCTTTTAACTTAGTTGTGGGGGAGATGGCCATCTATGCTAACTATATAAGTGGCTTCTCAATTTATCTACTTTTTTGTTTTTACACCATTTTTCTTCACACATTCTTTGTTTTTATACCATTTTTGTTTTACACTTTTTTATTTTTGCAAATTTTTGTTTTAAAACATCATTAGTATGTTTTATTTTTCTTGAATATTTTTATAATTTCTTATATAATTTACTTTATTCTGGTGTAAAATTTTCTTGTCTTCTAATAAAAGTGCTTTATTGCCAATAGGACTTAGTGATGTCATAGTTGGTTACTAATGGTGGTTTGTAACTAATGTTTTTGATTGCTAATGTTTGGTTTCTATTTTTGAATTTTGATGACTGATGACTAAGATAGGTTTTTTTTTTCATGGAATAGGCAATGAGTCCACATCATCCACTCATCCACCAACTCTATGGGTTTCCTAGTTTTGGAAGTATGAGGTGCCTTTTTCATTAATAAAACTTTAATGAACTTGTGATCTTAGTAGTTTCCAAACTTGGGAAAATTTCAAAGATTTAAAAGGGTATGATTTCAAGGGGATTTAATACTCTTTGTGCCTCTCTACTTGCTTGAGTGCATGTGTGTTTTCATGGATTTCTTACCATTCCATGTCGACCAATAACATGAAGTTGAATAAGCCTTTGCATGGTGTGGTTCCCACCCAAAAAATTCATAAAAACATAAAACACCAAAAAAAAAAAAATATGATGAGAATTCAAAGAACACCCCTTAGATAAGATAAATATGCTACAAGCATTGGTTATGGGACTAGAAAGACATGTTACCCTTCCATGAAGGTCCCCTCTAACTAAGGTCCTTTCTCACTTCCTGCTTCTCTTTTCTTCTCAAATAGGGAGTGGTGATTATCTGTGGGAGAATTCTTGTGTCTTGAGGGGATGGAATGGTCTTGGAGTGGTAATGTGAAGTCACTATAAGTGATTGGTTTTGATTTGGACTAAGGTTGGACTTGATCGGGTCATTTAACCATAGAATCCACAAGGGACTTCATGTAACCATGATTGGGAAATCCATTCCACTCTTTATCTCATCCATCAATTCTTTTCATAACTCACCTCATTGCTAGTTTTCATGTGTTTGTTCAATGGCTTAATTTGACGTATTAAAATTCACAGGTAGATTCTTCAGGATTTGGGTCTTTAACTTTTTGTAAACATGAATCATTTGTGGGATCCATGGACTCCTTAATTGAGGTTATGCAAGGGTAAAATGGCATAAGCTTGCTATGGGGATGATCCACTTGCATACCTCTTAGTTAGGCTTGTTAAGTCCTTTATCCTTGGACATTTTGGTAATCAAATATTTTGCATTCCCCATTGGTTGCATCCAACTGTGTGCTCCTTCAGGAATTTCTCCAAACATTCTCTAGCTTTTGTGAAATCTCAATTCCTCTTCATGTATCTCATTGTGTTCTTAGCTTTTTGGACTTCCATTTGACTTCAATCAAATTTAAAGACTTCTTTTATTTTTCAAATTTTGACTTAGTCAATGGTGGTTAATAGCCGCGTCGACTAGGCCTAGTCGATGTAGCTGACTATGTTGACTAGGTCCGGTTATTGAGGCTCAGTTAACGTAATGAAAAAATTCTATGTATAGTGCCCACCACTTAGGAATTTTTTGCCATTTACTTCAAACATAAAGGGAGTTTTTGAAATTTTTTAGAGATCAAAACCTTCCAGAGCTTGTAACTCTCAAACTATTTGTCTGATTCACTCTGTTCTTTTGTCCTGCAACTTTTGGAGGTACGCATTACATCATGAGGGCCACAAACCTTAGGTTTTTGACACAAAATTTTTTCAGAATTTTCTAACTCCACCATGGGTTTAATAAAAAAATAATATTAAATCATCAACCTATTAGAGTTAAACCCTTTCAACACACTTCAGTAACCTATTTAATCAGATAATAATAAAATAATATTAAAATAATCAAACTGGCCATGATTACAACTTAGCCAAGTCTAATTACCCCAAGAGATAAGGTATTCAAAATATTTCAAAATTACACATTAAGTGCTAATCCTTGGTCATGTTGGGATTAACGATGGCACCTAAACTAAAATGCCCGTAGGAAGAAGGACCATCTCAACAAAGGGATAAATGACTTAGAGATGTAAGGAAGCAACAAGAACAAGCCCAAGAATAGGTAGCAGAAATTCATACGATGGGACCTCTTTAGGAGGAGCTTGAAGTGGAATCTATTTGATGGATTCCTGAGAAAGAGACTATAACTAAATAATCCCATTGAGACGAGGTTTTAGGATTGGTGCCAAGACTTTAGGTCACATTGACTCAAGTCTGCCTTGATCAAATCAAGCCTTGTAACATCCAAGATTCAGTTCTCCAAGAATTAAACTTTGGACCATTCTTAGAACATGCTCTACTAGAAGTTAAAATGTAGTTCCAAAACTCTCCCATGTGGCCAATCATCACTTCCAGTGGGGAATGGTACATGGGAGAGACATATCTCTTCTGGAATACTAGAAGAGTGAGAGCCACTGTGAAGATCAAGGACATTCAGGTGTTCTACTCGGTGGAGGCCATTGTGTAGACCCTTGGGTTGCCTGATACTAGAACAAATTTCACAAACATTAACATATGACAGAATTTTTTGACAAGAAAAAAATGAAGTAAACTAAGATTGAAGCTCAATTTAGTATTTTAAGTTCCTAGTAATGATGGCTCATTCATTGACTTCTTTGCTTTGTCATCTAGCTTTTTAAACTAATTTTTACTTAGCAATGCTTTTAGCTTCCCTTCTTCATTCCTGGGATCATGCAAAATCCATGACACATTGGGAATGTTCTCTAGTGTTAACACTTTTCAATAACATGGTAATTGGGAAAACATTTAATTAGCATTGATGTACAATGATGCAAATTGTGTTCATTTCACTTTAAAGGAATTGGCCAAGTTCTGTAGTTCTTGATAATTTGTTATTTTTATAGCTAGATTTGCTGCTATATTTTGAGTACCTGAAGTTTTGAGTTTACAATGTGAAACTTTTTTTTGTGCATCTTTTCTATTGACAAACTCTTTTTCATACATGGAATACATGGTATCCAATTGCTGCTCTAATTCTATACTTAGTCTACCTACTATTAACATGGCCAAGTTTGCATATTGTAGGTTTGTTGTATTAGTTTTTAAGCTTTTCTTGGTGGACCACTAAGTGAATCAAGTAAAGTCATTACTGAGTTACCAAGAAACTACACTTTATGTGTGAAATCAATCATACTTATTTTATCCATATTAAGAAATAATGAAATAGTAAATGACTGAGGAAATGTAAATGGTAAAGTAAAAGTAAATAACGCAAATATAAATCTATTCTGTGTGAAATACTGTAATGATGAAGAACAATCTTGATCTTTATTTGTAGTCTTGAATTGTGTCTAGGAATAATCCACTTCAATATAGATGCTGTATAATTGTAATTCACCACACTTTGAACATTCGTAATGAACTCTAAGTTCATGAAAATAAACTATAGGAGTTTTGCTAAGTGTTGACGAAAAAATTTTCCTTTGACACAATGGTGGACTCTTATTTATAGGAATGACCATGACCTACTATATCATATCTATGATATTGTATAATGGGCTATGATATTGCATCTATGGTATTATAGATACAATATCATAATCATTTATATCAAATGTTTTATCATCAACCTACCTTCTTCATAATTTTCTCATCCTCAATGTGTCATAGGAGTGAGTATTCATGTTTTTGAGTTAGCTTTGAGTAATTTGCATATTTTTTATATGTGGGGTAGTCAACTACATTAAGAATGTGAATCACAATTAGCTGCAGTCTATAAATTGCAGGTTGCTACATGTTTAAGTTAGTCAGAGTCCTTTGCAATTTATATTTTTTATGTTTATGAAGCTGAATGATGAGTTGCAAGTTAGAAGGAGGTCGTAACATGTCATAATCTAGAGAATGCAAGCCATAGAAGATTGTAGTCTAGAGAATGCAATCCATAGGAGGTCACAATCAAGAGAGGAATTGAAGAAAAGTAAGTTAAGTTTTACTAGTGTAAGCAAGTTGAAAGTCATAGTAGGTTGTAAGCAAGGAGGTGCAAGCTGGGCACAATCATAGTTACTTGTACTATAGAAAAAAATGATTTTTTCAAAAAGGAATAAATTTTAAAGGGAAAACCAATAATCAAGAAAGGTTAAGGGTCATTCTAGAACTTATAAAAGATCATCTTTAGCTTGATGAAAGGACATGAGAGATCCTAATGCAAGTTACGACTTAGAGCACTTGAGAGAGATTAAGAAAATCTCTTGTGTGTTTCATCTTTTCTTGAGAATTTGTGAGAGACTGAGGAATTGCAAGGAAAAATCTATGACCTATAAGATCCTTGGAAGATTTTACTTGAGCTTAGCTCCTTATTATTGATGTAATTCTCTATGTTAAAAGTGGATTAATAAAAAGAGAGTTTCTTCATTTCATTATATTCTTGTTGTCTAAGCTAATTTTACTTGGAAAGGTTATGAAATGGATCCTTCTAGAATTTGTTGAGGTAGATCTTTATTACATTGAAATTACCAAATTATATTGTAAAATATTAAGTAATGTGGCATATTTTCTTATTACATTAGAATTTGAGGATGATGCTACTATGGTAGTGATGCCACATAAAGATTAGAAGACCACTACAAAAGTTATTATTGATAAACTTGGGAAAGATTTCAAAGCATTTATGGTATCAATTTTAGAGTTTGCCACCATTCCATACATTTAGTTGTCCATAAGAATAGACCTATGAAAGGATGGAATAATGGCTACTGAGCAACATGAAGAGGTGTTAAATAGATAAATTCATTTCAAGCAAATATTTCCACACTTAGAGGGTAGAGTCCTTGCACACCGCTGAACTTTATTTCTTCAAAAAAGTGATTTCAAGGATACCAAAACCTTTACAAAGTTTGAGCTTTGCAAGAAGTGTTTTCACACTAAACCACATCCAATCTTGCAAGGTTCCAACAAGCTCAAAATATGTCTTCTCGCAAGAAGAACATTAGCCCTCCAAGGCTTACAAAGGAAGAAAAGAAAGTTCAAGGAGAGAATGTAACTATAATTACAGATTCCTTGCTTTGAGGCTCTCATAGTACAATACATAGCTTACAAGAAATGTAAAATTTAGAAACAAAATAATATGCATGATATATACAATGAAGATATTGTTACATGAATAGCACTTGTCCTTTTCATAAAGATATTTTCTATTTTATTGTTATTTTCATTGTCAAATGACCATTTGAGTTTGTACAATGGTTAGAAAATGGCTAGTTAGAATGTCTCACACAAGCCTAAGACATCTTGTTGAGAATCTTGATCTTATAGGTGGGAAGTCTCATTGAAATTTGGTATGTCTCACATGAGACGTCTTGACTAGGATGTCTTAGTAATACTTGGAACACCTATTGTTCTTCTGGGAGGTCTAGCTTGAAACTAAGCTTTTGCTACTGGGACATCCTACTGCAGAATGAGATGCCTTGGAAAACATAGTTATCTTCTTTGGACTTCTAGATATCTTTCATGCTTGGGACTTCTTCTAATTTCTTGCATACATTGTTGATCTTTTAGCACTTCAATTGTTCACTAAAGTTCTAAGCTTGGTCTCATCATACATCTTTTTATTCCTACAAAAACTCACAAGCACATGTTTCAATTCTCCATTTTCTAAGGTTTTGACATATCAAAAGATCAAAAATCTTCCCCTTTTTGAAGATGTCTAAAAACTTTTAAAAATGAGTTAAGCATAATAACAACATATGATAGGCAAATGGAAACACAACACAATATTAAACACAACTGATAATAACAAACCCCCCCTTTTTGTAATCATGAAAAAGAAATTACCTTGTAAAAATCCACCTAAATATGAGTATCTTTTATTATTTATTATTTATTTCTAATTTTTTCTAGTATTCAAAAAAGACAAGCTTCTTACCTAATAGGATAGGATCCTATCCCCATATTTTTATAGAGAGTGATAAGTCTTCGTTCATCAAGAGGCTTGATGAAGGCATCAGCATGTTGATCATCTATCCTAATATACTCTAACTTATTATTCCTTTGTTGAGTATGTTCTTTGATTAAGTGATGTCAAATTTCAATATGCTTTATATGAGAATGTTGAATAGGATTTTTAGTTACATTGATGGCAATGTTGTTATCATAGAAAATAGATGTGTGATCTAATTAGATCCCTAGATCCTTGAGTGTATCTTTCATCAACAAAATTTGTGCACAATAGTTTCTAGCTGAAATATTCTTTGCTTCTACCATAGAAAGTGTTGACCTTTTGGTATGTCAGAACCTTAAAGAAAATGGAGAATGTAGATTGTATATGTTGAGATGTTAAAATGAAGACTACATGGACAAGATGAGAGCATGGATGAACACAGAGTCTACAAGAAAAACTAAGGTGTTTCAAAGACTACCAAGATGTCAAATTGATAAGGGAATGCCTTAGACTGCAAAGTGAAAAATTGAATTAGACATCTTTAAAAAATAGTAGACATCTATCTCAAATAGTAGACATTTAGAGGTAGATGTCTCCTTTTCTAGGTAGACATGTCTTTTGCATTGGGGCTATCTCAAGTAGATGTCTAAACTTCAAAGTAAATATCTAAACTAGCCATTTGATAGCTATTGTACAAATTCTTAGGAGTTTTTAGAAACTCCAAGGCTATAAGATAATGTAACAGTCTTGGAAATTGTGCAAGCATTTTGAATAGAAATATTAATCATTGGCTACTAAAAGTGAATTTGTTTTTGCTCTTTATTGTAACATTATTTGCTTATTGTGATTGTACTAAGCTTCAAGTACAAGAATTTGTAAATTTAGTTACACTCGTTTCTTATTTCTTTCTCTTCTTTCTTGTAGCCCTATGCAGTTGATGTGCTTCTTGCAAGAACACACCCTTGTTGAGCTTATCGGGATCCTATGGGATTGAGTAGTTTTGCGATGTTAAAATACTCTAGTGCATAGTTCAATTTTGTAAAGGTTGTGGGATTCTCTAAATTAAATTTTGAGTTGGTTGGAACCTTGTAGGGTTGAGTGGTTTCGCAGCAATGAAACACTCCGAAGTAGAGCTCAAAGCTTGTATAGGCTGTGTTGTCCTTCAAACCACATTTTGAGGAAACAAAGTATGGACGTGTGCATGGATTCTACCCTCTAAGTGCTGACTTACCCAAGTTGGGGAATCATGTAAAATTAGTGTGTTTTTATGAATAAAGAAATTTTAAATTAGGAAACTTATTCAATCCCCCTTCTAAGTTCTTGATCCACAAGTGCTATTAGAGCTTAGTACTCTCAAGTTTGTTCTTTAAATTTCAGGAGTGAACTATGGAACAAATGTCCTACATGAAGTCACTGATGTTTGGTAGCTTTGAATTTGCATATTGGAGAGCAAGGATGCAAGGCTTCTTTGAATCTATGGAATTTGAAGTATGGGAGCTAATCCTTGAAAGCTACACACGACTTGTTAACAACACCTCAAAAGTTCTCAAAGCACGAAACAAATGGATTGCTAAAGAAAAAGATAAGTTTAGGTATGACTCTAATTCCAAAAATTTTTTATATTATGCATTGAATAAATTACAATTTAATAGAATAACTGAGTGTAAGACTGCTAAAAAAATATGGAAACCTTATAGGCTACTTATGAGGTCATGTCTATAGTTAAAGAATCAAGACTCTTAGTTTTGCAAAGTGAATATGACAAGCTTAGAATGAAGGTAGGAGAAAAGATTAAGGATTTCTTCTCTAGGATAAATGATCTTGTCATAGAAATGATGTAGGAACATCTCTTTTGATCCCCTTATTCTACCCTACATTCTATGTGTTCTTTTGAAGATTTCTTGATATTTTGATGAGTTTAGGAGGTTCCAAAGTCTATGGGGACTTGTTGGGAGGCATCTGGAGGCTCCTAGTAGCAAAAGAAACATTTTTATTTTTGGAACCTTTGAAAGAGACGTCTCCCCNGTACAAGGAAGTTGAGTGAGAGGCAAGGAAGAGTACTTGAGAGAGATTAGGAGAATCTCTTATAAGTGTCTTGTCTTAAGCTTGGTCTCCATTGTGAGCAATTGAGGATTGAGAGGGGACAAGTGTGGCCTCTAAGATCCTTGGGAGAGTTATGAGTTGAGCTTGGCTCCTCATATTTGCTATATTTTATATGTATTTTGATAATTATCTTAATATAAAGGATATTTTCTATATTACATTATGTTTTTCTTACTTTCTAAGCTATATCTACTTAGATGTTGTGGATTAGGTTCTATTAGGGGTTTATCAAGGCTCAATGCCCCTATAACACACAATTAGAGGAATGGGGAAGGACTTGTCTAAAAGTGATGTAATTATAAAAATTATTAGAACATTATAGCCCAAGTTTAGACCCAAGGTCATTGCTATGGAAGAAATTAGAGACTTTTCGATCCTTAAATTTGAGGAGGTTCAAAGTATCTGATTGCTTATGAGAAGGATCTCACAAGTGAAGGACTGATAAAGGAAAAGCCTATTACTCTAAAATTAGCATCAAAAGAAAATGAATAGTGAAGACCAAATAGCTATTCTACCAAAAAGAGTTCAAAGACTCCTTGCAAGGAAAGGAAGAAGCCTTAACCAACTAGAATTTGATCAATCCAAAGGTAAAGAGAAAGGTAAAAATTCTACAAATTTAAATTTTGATGCATTTTCCATAGAATGTTGGATATGTGGTGGAAGCATCCATGTGACATTTGAATATTCTAGCATTGATTGGTTGCAATGAAGAGATAAAAATGAAGTTGAATTGAAAAAGATACACTTTTACAATAACTAGGATGATGAAGAACAAAGTGAGGAAGAGGTAGATTATACTAAAAAGGATTCACATCTCATCTGCATGGCTTTCACGGATGATGATTACACAACCAAAGATGAGGACCAAGTAATTGAAATTGATGAGAAAAGGTATGATCATTTTTTGCAATGAACTGTTGTCTTTCCAAAATATTTTTATAAAGCTAAAGAAGGATATGAAAGAAAAAGATGAAGATTTATCGCTACTTAATACAAAATATTTAGACCTCTTACGAGAAAACTCAAACCTAAGGACTAAGAATAAAAAACTAACCTTGTCTTGTGAGCAAATGGAAAATGAACTTGTAGATACCAAACTGGTGAATGAAAGATTAGTCAAAGGGAAAGAATCACTTTGCATTGTGCTAGGAAAAGGAAGAGGTCCATATGATAAATGTGGACTAGAATGATACCAAAAAGAAGAGGCATCTACACAAAATTCATCCAAACAAGAGACTACTCCAAAGATTGAAGTATCAATTGGTACTATGTCCAAACAAAGAGTATCTCCAAGGTTTGATTACTTTAACCAAAGTAGAAGGATTAGATGTTACTATTGTAATAGATTTGGTCATAAGAAATGGGATTGTAATTTAAAATATTATCACATGAACACCTGGTCACATCATAAGACTCCTTGGTCTTACCAAAATGCACCTAGAAAGGAAGTCTTGTAGGGCAAGAAGAAATGGAGGACAAATCAATAGGGCAAGGAGAAAAAAAAGGTGTGGAGAATTAAATCAAAGGAAGAAAGTAAAAGAACCTTTGTTAATAATTTTTTGAAAAGGATCCAAACATTAGAAATAGAAAAAACTTTCATGAAAGGAGAAACTTCAAAAGAAGAACCTCATTCACAAGCTCCTTAGACATCTTTATCTCCATCAATAAGCAAGGTAAGTTTTCATCTCATTTAGAATTTCTTTTAAAACTATAATTCATGGTACTTATCCCATGAAACTTTCCTTACTAAGACATCTACCTATAGATGTCTACATAGAAGGATAGACTTCTACTCATAGACGTCTACATCATGAGTTAGACACCAATATGAGTTTTGAATAGATGCAACATAGATGTCTACAAGTCAAGATAGATGTTTATCTTTTCGTAAAAAATCATCAATAGCCATGATTACATATAGTCAATACTTCATTTTTCTCTCATTTTTTTCACATCCAAGCATAGAGAACTAGGGCTTCTTCAACAATAGTGATATATGCATCTTCTCTCAAATTAATGGTTCACAACTAGATTATGACATCCAGGGATCCTTCTAGAAGGAACAAGAAGTAAAAGGGATTATTTTCTAACATTGTAAATTATTGTACTTATTAGTTTCACTTCATTGACACTTAACATAGATTTGAGGTAACTTGTTCTGTTACCATTGTGTCTAAGAGATCCCTTTGTTTACAGCAATGGATTCAGAAGGAACTTATGCCATTTTCAAGTATTGAATTTGGTGACCTTTATTTCTATGAACTTTTGTGTCCCTCAAATTCTCATCAAGAAATTTTACAGAAATATTGTAATTTCAAATGCTAGTGTTAGTGCTTTTACTTTCATTTTTTGGGGAATGTTGATTGAAGTCAATCCATAAGTTGTCAATGCTATCCTTGGAATTTCTAGTTTTGATGTACACAAGGTTACAATTCATTCCAAGAATAATATTTGCACAAATGGTGTAATACCTATTTCCCACAATGAATTTTATGATGCTATGTTTGGGCAATCTGTGTCTTTGCATAGTGGGAAAGTTCTTAGGAGTCAGATGGCTTTAGATGCTTCAATTATTTCTCTCATTATTTTTTAAAAGGGGGAAGTTACAGTTATTTGTTTCTAACCCAAGCCTATGTTTTTTTATTGTCTACTCACTAGGTAGCCACTAGACTTGGGCCATATCCTATATAGAGACATGTTAGGTATTTTCACCAGGGGCAGAGTCTATGTGTATCCTTTTCTCATCAATTTGTTGATCCATTAGAGAGGTGTTTCCATTCCTGATATGCCTTTGCTTAAAGGCAAGAGGAGCCTTGGTGAGTATTTAGAGAAGAGGAGCTCCACCCATGTTGATGTTGCAGAATTTAGCATCTAGCCTTAGAAGTTAAGGAAGAAGGGATCTGCATCACCATCTTAGGTATCTCCTTAGTTGAGAAGGTCCAAATTAGTTAGCAACTAGATGAGATCCACTCTCAAGAAGTTGCTCAAGCATTTTTCTTGTACTATTGGGATGATTAGAAGGAACCTTTCTTACTATTTTAAGATAATGAATGCAGTTGGAGTACCTCTTCCTCTGAATGGGCAATAGTTTGAGGAGATCATCACTCCTTCCATATTAGAAAATGAGGACCATCTAGCTTTAACTAGACATGTGGTAGCTATTAAGCTATCCCAGGCATATGACTTGGGAAATGCATTTAATTTTGAGGAGCTTAATGCATTGCTTACATGAGTCCAAGGGGAGATTCTTGATCCTATGTAGCTTGGACCCAATTCTTACCCTCATGATGATGCTCCAAAAAACATTTGAGTAACAGGCCATGGAGAGCATTTTTGAAACATCTTCTTAGTGGTGACCATTGGACTTGATTACATATAAGAGAAAGCACACTTTCTCATCTTCTCAGAAGGCTCCATCTACTTTCTCATAGTTTTGGGTGAAGCTATGTCCCTGGAGAGCTCATGTACATGTTCCATCATCAGATGATGATGATGAGCAGCACATCTTCAACACCAGCACTAGTAGTGAAGATGATGAGGAGGAGACATATAGGCCTTCTCATGTAACAACTGCTTCTAATGATGAGTCTGATGATGCTATTCAGGTCAGTGATTAGATTCCTTTAGTTATCCCTTCTTTTGGGTGATGTCCAACAAGGGGGAGAGTTTTGTGGATTGTATATGAATGGACAATTTTTTATAGTTGTATATGAATATGGACTTGTATGGATACTATGCAATGATCTTTTGGCCTTTTTATTTGATGGTGGACAATGTATGAAATGTTTATTGTTGTTAATCATGTTTATGTATATGGATAGCTGTGTTTTCTAATAGCATGGTATATTATGAGATAGGTTTGGTGTTTGGATAGTTTATGGAGACCTCTTTATGTTATCTATTTTTTAACCCATTTCCTTGAGCCTTTTATTCCTATTCCAATGTTACCCTTAGCTAGCATTTGAATTTATAAGTCTTAAATGCATTTATTATTTATCATTATGCTATGAATGGTACTAATCCATTTTCTTAAGTTTTGAACATCGCCAAAAAGGGGAATATTGTTGACCTTTTAGTATGTAAAGTCCTTAAAGAAAATAGAGAATGTACATTTTATGTATGCAATGATAATTTTGCAGGGCCATGAATAGGAACTTTACATGAAGATTTGAGATTTCAAGAAACGAGATCTACGTTGAGATGTCAAAATGAAGACTACATGGACAAGATGAGAACATGGATGAAAATGGAGTTTACAAGCTAAACTAAGGTGTTTCAAATATTTCCAAGATGTTAAATTAACAAGGGAATTCCTTAGACTCCAAAGTGCAAAAGTAAAGTAGACATATTCAGAAAGTAGCAAACGTCTATCTCAAATAGTAAACGTTTACAGGGAGATGTCTTCTTTTTTAGGTAGACGTCTTTCTTGCATTGGGACTATCTCAGGTAGACATGTAAACTTTGAAGTAGATGTCTATACTAGCCATTTGATAGTTGTTGCATGAGTTTTAAGGAGTTTTTGAAAACTCTGAGACTATAGGAGAATGTAAAAATCTTGGGAATTATGCTCAAAGTGTAGAGTTTAAAGAGTACACATTGTGTGCCTAGATGCATAAGAAGCTTGTCTAAATAAATCTTGAAGCTTGTTAGAGTTGGTAGGTTGTATTTTGCAATCGAACTCCATGATCCAAGTACTCCTAAACTCCAATAATTAGGAGCCTCTTGTTGATTTTTGCTCAGATCTACAACTTTTGGATGTTAACGATGTGCCCAATGGTGTTTTACTTTGGTGGCAATGGGACTACACTAAGAGTCTCTAATGCTTAGATAGATTCAACTTACTTTCCAAAAGTCTTATAAAATGTTGAAATGGGCTTTAAGTGCTCAAGGTTGTTACAATGGTATGGTTGTAAAAATGTTTCAAAACTGAATGAAGAGTTCCAGTTTGGCTTTTATAGGCTTTGGGATTGCTAAATTTAGGCTACAAATTTTTGCCATGATTGCTCACAAATTAATACCATTTTCAAGTGTTGCAGATCATGATTCCTAGTGTAGTTGACTATTTATGGCAATTTTTGACACCCAAGGATCATCAAAACTATAATAGATACTAAAAATAGTAAATAGACTTTTGTGACTACATTGGCTTCACCTCATATACATTAGCCTTGGAGAGCTATGATAGCATTGTTGGAATTGGTTGAGAAATGTGGTGACTGCATTGGCCTTGTGAATATTGCTGAAGATCTGAGGTGACCGCGTTGGTCCTTGTTGGGAAAATAGAAAATCCAACAACTCCAACATTGGCCTCGTAGCTTCCATGTTGGATTTTATGATAACTACGTTGGGCATTGTTGGAAAATGGAAAATCTAACACCACCAACACTAGGTGTAGGTGGTTCCAGCGTAGTTGAGGCTATACCCCCATAAAAACCCATGAAAATGCCAAATTTGGTAGCCCCCAAGGCAATTTTACCAAGCCCAAATATAGACATGACATTGCTTTTTCCACTTGGGAAGTGAGGCATTAGCAAATTATGAGACATTTTTCAGTCCCAAAAAGTTAAAGTATGCAAGATTGCAACTCATGGGCTACCAACCTTACATTTACAATAAAATCTTGCCTCAAGTTGGATGGTGAAGATTACAGGTTACAACATGCATTTTCTAGGTGATGTTTCATCTTCATTCCTTGGGTAACATTTCTTTCCCTATTTTGTATGTGTTTTGAATTATTGCTTTCACAAGTGTGGCTAGACTCTATTAGAGCACTATCTTACTTATGTAGCCTAGAACCGTTTGGTCAATGTAGAGTCCAATGTTTATGTGGTAAATAAAGCTTATGGTATTTCCTTATTTTTTTGCACCATTGATGCCTTAAATATTAAAATACCAAAAACATCATAAAAAATTAAAACCATAAAAAATATTTATTTATTTCTTATTTTCATAAGTTGTGATGATTCAACCTTACCTAAGGAGGTCACAACTTTATGGCATGGTGTTGGACCATTGATGTTGTAACTAAGAGTCATCTTATTTGTATTTGTATGTGGTGTTACACATTTTTCCTTGAGGGATTGCAACACAAGCATTGCCCTTGTTTCTAGGTGGGATTGCAATGTGTGTGTGTGTGTGTGTGTGTGTTTATTACTTATTTTTTATAAAGATAAAATCCAAAAAATTATAAAACATAAAGTAATAAATATTCCTCTCTATCTTCCACCATGACAACATGGGTTATAACTAGATCATATGTATTATAATATCTTTTATATTTCTTGAATGCAACAACATATGTAAGCTTTCTTGGTAATCCACTCAACATCATCCTTGAAACTTACAACTAGATCACATTATGATTTGTATGATAAATCCCAATAGTCCAAAATAAGTGAGATCCCTATTAATAAACAATATCACAATGTATGAAAACATCAACTAGACATATAACATGAAGAGAACAATCATGGTAATAGAAATCGATCGTGAAAAGGTGTATGATAGTGTGAGTTGCGAGGCTCTCCTTGTAATCATGGCTATGTTGGTCTTCCTAGCATGGTGACTTAAGTGCATTTACTTCATCTTACATACAAAAATATTTTCCATCTTAGTTAATGACATTCAACAATAATGCTTTGCTCTAGAAAGAGACCTACACCAAAGGGGACCCTCCCTTCTCCTATTTTTTTATAATAATTTCTATGCTTAGATATGTATTTAACATAGGTGGGCAATACTACAAAACTACGTGAATGATACCATTGTTTTAAAGCACTAGTGATTCATGAATCCTGAAAGTGTAGTACATACTAGAAGTGGGACCATGAACAAAAGTGCATTAGATTCTCAATTGATACTTTTAATGTAAATTAAATTAAAAATAATATTTAATAAATCTAAAAATGTAAAATAAATAAAGCAATATATAATTTAAATATTTTATTAAATTTTAATTTGCATTCCCACCTACAAATCTATACCTAGTCTTTCCACATACTTATGCACCTAAACACAATTTGAATCACAAATGCTCAATTCCCCCACTTCGAAGAATTAGATTCATTTAATGCATTGTTTTGATCAAATCTAGTATTCCAAAATGGCACAAATTAGAATAGGGCCTCCATCTTTTTGCACTTGTCTATATCCTATGTCCTAGATGTTAAGTTGGAAAAATTGATAGTGTATCACATGAGGTGCCTTGCCCAATGTCTTCAACACATTGCCAATGCTTTACAAGTCATGATAAAGCCTATGCTTGATGTGAATCTCAAATTATTCTTTTTTATTTTAACTCAATCCTTCATGTGGGACCAAACACTTCACCAAATCAAGTCTAAGCTTGCCACCACGAAAGGCATATTACTCTCCTCTACTAAGAAAATTTTGCTTGCCAAAATTATCCTACAATCCATACGTCTTTGCATCCATCATTTTTTGCCACCATAACCAATCATCACCTCTATTGACAACATCATCCATAATTTCATTTTCAAGAGAGTAGAACCTAGGAAAGGTTTGTGTATCATGAGCATGAGAAACATCATCAATAGGTGGCTAACTCAACTTGTAAAACTTGGGGGCTAGCCCCAACCAATATGGAAAAATATTATCCACCATTGATATCATCATTGCTTACTCATCAAAAGAAGTAGGGTTTTTATGATTTGCAAGATAGCTCAAGAAGGCATGGAGTATCCTTCAAAAAGTCATCATATGGAAGCACCCCCAAGACCATTTTCCTTTTAGCATGATTTGATGGTAAAAATAATGGATGCCACATTAGCCACACTATGGTTACATGTAACTAAGTGGTTGGCACATCACCATGGCCCTAACGTTTGCCATTTTTGAAGGTGGGGCTTACAAGTTGGAGAGGCTGTCATAATCGATTAGCCTTTTGATCTGAACAAAGAACTAGAGAAGATTTTTCAATTATGGGAACATAAAGAAGACATCACTATGACACAGGAATATAACTTGGGCATCCAACCCTTACTAAAAAAAGAAAAATTTCCAAAATATGTATGGAAGAACATTGGCTTAGTTAACCTAATCCTTTGTGGGCGGAAAATTTTCGATATACTAATGATCCCTACAATTAAATTGTTTCTTTGGATCCTTTCTCAAGGATCTTTGCTCACTTGGAACTCTTTGAAGCATTGAGCTTTCCAAGGAGCAAGCAGGTATGTGTTGTTCTAGAATGAGGATGAAACAATTATGCATTTTTTTTGTTGATTTCCCTTCTGCATGCAAAGCTTTGAATTGGAAGTCTGGAATCCCTTTCAAAATAATAAGTGTGCATAGTAATTTGTTGTGCATGTCCAATTCTTGGAGGAGGCTCATATGTGGATTCCATGTAGGGCACCATTTTTTTGGATGCTATGAAAACAAAGAAATAGAGTTTTGTTCAATGCTGCAGTGCCAAATAACCTCACTTTTCTCATGCATAAAATCATGGCTTTCATCAATGAACGGATTTATGGTACCAAGGGTGACTGTCAAGCATAGATCAACTACAATGCAATGCTACGAGAACCCATCATTTGTAGGCCTAGGTATTAGTCAAAGCACAGGGATGAGACCAATTCTTTACTTGCTTCACAACTCCTACTGTAGGATTTGGAGTTATGGCTCTCCGCATTTGACAAAATGGAGAGTTCAGAGTGGGAGTGGGAGGGAAAGTGGTGTAGATTCCTATGATTTCATTAGCTTTTTTATAAATAGAATTAGTGATCCCCTGAAAACAAAGGATCATATAAGCATCGTGACTTCCAAGAATCATAGGAGTTAGTAGAAAACGTAATATGTGAATTCATGTGTTGTCAAAGGCTCGACTAGCTCACCCTCTTGACTATAATGCCTTCCCTTCTGAACATGACACTTTCTCTAGAAGCCAACGTTCCTAAACCTATTGCCAATGTGAACTTCTGGTAGATGCTTATCCCACATTAACCTACACGACGGTGTCACTGGGGCCTCGACACCTACTGGTGTTTTTCAACATAGTGAAGGTGGCTGGGGAGACTTTTGCAAAGAAGGCTGCAAAGACAAAGAAACAGGTGGAGAAGAATGTTGCCTTGGTGGCCTGGCTGGCATTAAAAAATTGAGGAAGCCTAGATGCCAAGTCAACATGAGGCCCTGCACATGCACCAGTTTTAGCCACTATGAATGTGGAGGAGAGTGACGATGAATGAGTCTGAAACTTGTGTTGCTGTTGAAGGATCATAATAATTCTCTGTCATGATGGTTTATTTGATGGTAATTTCCCATTTTCAAATGTTTATGTTCACATGCATGGTGTTCTCAGTGCTTTTTAATCTTCTTGTTTTCTCTTGTTATAAATGTCTATGTGCTATAACTAACTAATAAATGTCTTGTTATAAATGTCTATGTGCTATAACGATACCTTAACTAATTGACTAAGGCCCCGTGTGGCAGTATGGGAGATGTTGGAACCAACAACCACCAAGTTTAAAAACTAAAAATAAAATGATCAACATATTATTTCATATGAAAGTGAGCTTTAGAAACAGAGTATTAGTTAATTAAGTAAACCATAGTGAAACTATCTTAAAATAAAGGATTTTGCTACAACATAATAATCAGATGAGATTGTTGAGAAGTAGTAAAAGAAGAAGAAGAAAAAGAAGATTAAGAAGGCTTTGACTCCCTCTACTCATATCTTATTACTTCTTTGGTTATTGCTTTACCATGTATATTGAATATAGATTATATTGACCCAATTTATTAGAATTTTCTCTTGTTCAAAGCATACAATAACCCAAATTTTCTTACCCCACTTGAGTTACCATTCAAACAGAATGTAAAAATAGAGAGAAAATCATAAAATGTGGATGAATGAAATTAAAGAACAAGAAATAAAATCCATCAAAGAAAAGTAGAAAGGACTCCAAAATATTATTTTAATTAAAATTCAATTTAAACAATTAATCAAAATCATACTTAAGATGTAAAATTTTTTGTATTTTCTTATCATAATCACAAGTTTAGTGATGGAACCAAAATGTTAGGTGATTTCATGATGCTTATAAGGGTGGCATCATCATACAAGTAGCCTAAGGTCATGAAGTGATTAAAATTGTAGATCACAAAAAGAGAAATGAAATAGAATCACCAACATTGAACATAAATTGAACTAAAAACATACAAACTTTATTGATATAAAACTTGTTAAAGGATTCAAAATAACTGATTGTCAAACTCTTAATTTTCTATTCTCTAACTCTCAGTTCATACTCTCATTCTCTATATTCTATGTCTCTTTTATATTCTTCATTCTCTACTTTTTTCTACTTTGAATCCATTAAAAACTAAATCCAAATTTCTATTTTCTGAACTATCAAATAGGTACTTCAAGTTCATGCAAGTTGCAATCCATTGCATTTTAAAGACTGTAAGCTGCTACAACTTGTGGGGCATTATAGTACACTTTCCAACTAATTTAAATAAAATCACCCTAGCTACTGCAAATCACCACAACTTGTAGTGGCTCACAATTAGAGGAAATGATAAAATATTTAAATTTCCAATGGTAAAAGAAAGGCTACAAGCTATTTTGAGTTGCAGTGCCTTGTAGTGGTAAAAAGTATGTTCTATTTCTAAATTGTCTTGTGAGCTACTATGGATACAATCTCTCACATGCAAATTATGAGTTTTTGTAGGTTGCATCTGATTGCAATTTGATGAAATTCCTCTTCCATTCTCATGTTCCAATTCTAACTTTTTAAATCTCATCTAAGTTGAAAGTTTACTTGGTAAAATTATTATTTGATATCTTTGATCATTCCTAAAACTTACAAGTCTACTTTGAGGTCCTAGTTGGGGGAAATGAGATGTTGAGAATTCACTCTATGTCTTCCAGTTACTAGGGCAACCTACTACACTTAATTGGAACTCATACTAGGTCATAGTCTAGAGACTGTGGGTTACTATGACTCATGTTGGAGATTAGCAGTGGAAGAATGTAACTAAATCACAAACCAAAATGCCTAAGATCTAGTCCCAATGATAAGAAATTACTTAAAAATATGATGTTGTCATTGGACATTGCTTAAGATTACCAGAATCAAGATCCTTCTTCTAGCTATTGATCTCTATCATTGGAGCAATATTTGGATGAGGAGCTCTCTAGATTTTCCTACAAACATATCAATTAGCATTTTTGGGGTAATTTGTAGTGAGATTAACAACAAGCATATCGATTAGAATTGCTGCATCAACAACTAGCAACATGTTTGACACTTCAAATTTTTAGAATATGAATATATTGATTGGTATAGCTAGAATCTATGCCTAGTGATATGATCTACAACTCAAAAGCTTAAAACCAATCCAATTCAAGGGCAAACAACACCAAATATTCTTCAAAATTTAATCAAAGTATTGAGAGAAATTAAATACCAAAATAAAACTCCACAAATAGAAATGCAATGACATTTACTATGACAAGCAAGCTAAATTCATGATATGAGCCTTATCATAGCTTGTAAGAATGACATCCTTGAGAAAAAAACAATAAATCAAAAGATCTTAGATTTGAAATCCAAATAATTCAAACTATGAGAAAACACTAAATCAATCGATCCTTAATTCCAATTTGGCTTACAACATCAAATGCTTCTAAAATTTTGTGAGGAGGAATGAAGATGATGAAAACCCCCAAAATTGCTCTTTAAAACCTTAACAAATTAACATGAAACATAGATTCAAATATCAAAATAACAGATCCTCGAATACACAAAGCTTCTACAATAAGGAATGAATGAAATCCTTGTGAGAGTTACCAATTCAAATCATTAAACACTTCTAATTAAGCTTCAAAAATAGAGATTCTTCAAACATAAACATGAGCTTTAATATATAATTAAAATGCTTGAAAAACTAAGAAATATCAATTAAAAATTAAGAGAAAAAATTGTGAGAATGAAAGAATTGTGATAAAATTGTGAAAAATTATGAGGGTTGGATGAGAGAATTATAAGGATCTTAATTCATTGTGAAATCTTCATGTTGTGAGAATGTGAGAAAGAAAAGAAAAAATGCACACAAAAACTTAAGCAACCACCAAAAAGCATTTTATTTTCTTTTCACTTTCAACTTGAAACAAAGTGCTCTCATCAAGTTTACAATGAATCAAAGGGCTTCTTCTTGCATCTTTTGATAATGCCTCACTTTGATAAGGATTACATGTGAGATCATTGATCCATTACAAAATTGAAGTGTGCACGTGTATTTATAAGAATAAAACATAAACTTCAAACTTTGGAAATTAAAAACTAACTCCTAATGGCTTATCACTTTTGAAAGCAAAAAACATTACATGACTCCAAATTAAACATGACATGAAACATAAAATTAAAATCAAATTTGATGGTCCACATGAGGACACATCTCATACTATCTCCAACAACTTAGAGATTAATCATAGTTTTCTACAAGATAAAAAAATAAACATGAGAAGTATCAAAATGAAATGATAATTAATTCTAGTCTTAACATGCATCATACATCTTATCATCTCAGTTATTGATCTATTGTTCCTTTCTACTATATCATTCTACTATGATGCCTATGGAACCATAAATTCTTATTTAATATCATTGTTGCTACAATAATTTTTGAACTCATGGTATGTATATTTTATCATCATCATGAAATCTTAAAAATTTTAATTTTGTATCTTTCTATGTTTTAATTCTTATTTTAAAATGGTTAAATTTTTCCAGTACTTACGATTTGTGTGTTAGACCATAAAGCTAGGTCATTTAATTAAAATTACAAAATACCTTTCATTTATTATACCTTGTGATGAAAAGGAACCACAAACATCTAAATGAACTAATTCAACTACTATTGAAACTTTTATTTCATGGTGTCAAGTAAATGATAGATGGTGCATCTTTTCCATTTTACACAATTCATATTTTAACTTCTAATGACTATTAAACTTGGGAATTTCATGACAAAATTGATGCATTATTCTTAATGTTTTGACATTTACATGCTCAAGTCTTAAATTCCATTTTCTTACTAGATCTTAGTTAGTAATTACATACATTCTTTCAACATGATCATCCACAATTCAAGATATACCATTGCATAAGACACCATAGAGTAAAGTATCACTGCCATGGTATATTATGCAATAAGAAGTGTCATGACTATTTTTATCAAACTAAATGCTTAAAAATTTATTTTTTATTTTTTATTTTTTGAAAAAGGTCGGGCAAATTTTAACTAACATCATGGAAAATTCTTTATTATAACTAACATCTTTTAATTTTAGGTTACAAATCATTAAAGAATTTTACTTATTTTTATTAAATATCCATCACCAATTTTTATGTAATGTGGTTTTGACTGATTTTTCACATTTGATAGGTAATGACAAGTTACCAGTGAAATGTCATAAGGTACCAAAGTCAATACATATGTAATCATCAAAAGTATCATCACTCATGGTGAGGGCATTGAACTCTATGTTAAAAGGTTAAACCTCCTCTTTTATAATGTTGGAAAAGCTAGACTTAGAATCAATTTGTTTATTATTCTTTTTACTAAGTTTCTTGGACCTAGTTTTGAGAAACCTATTGGACTATCTTTTTTTCATGAATTTGGCCTTTGGATTATTTGGATCTTCATAATAATGGTTTGTATCATGACTACCATTCTTTTACAAATTTAATAATTCCTTGTTGTCTTTTGTCTTTTCTGATTATTATTTTCCTTTACCACCATTACCTAAGAAATTGCTTCTACATTTGAGGTATATGCATTCATCTCGACTTCTTTCAAGACCTTTACACACAATTCTATTATGGTGTACATTCCTCTACCATTCTTTATAGTTTTTCTAAAGATATTATATGATGGTGGCAATGCACTTAACATACAAGATTTAATTATTTCACCTACAACCTTAACATTGTATGCTTGATGTTCCACTTACAATGCAGAAACCTTCTATCTAAGTGTTGCAATAAGTTTTCCTTCTTTTAGTCTTAAGGAATTCAACTGATTTTCTAAAGATACTATTTGTGAATTATTTTTTATTTCAAATATTCCTTAAGCTTCGTCCACATCTTATATGTGGAATCTTATTTTTCAACTAATTACACAACTCTTTAGACGTGCTCAATGCAATCAACATTTACACAATCTTGTTGCTTTTACTAACATGGTAATTTCAACTAATGTTTCCTCCAAGTTGTTTCCTCAAAGTAGAAATCTTATTTGAAGCTTTCATATATTATAGTTTGATGCATTGTAAATTTTCCTTTTAAGTAATGGGATGTAGGTCCTTGCCTTCATCATGGCGATATAGAAATGTGATGCTAATTCTTTAGAGCCATTCTTGAACTTACAAAGATTACTCACCAACTGACTCTAATATCATGTAAAGTTTAGGATCTATGCTAGGCAGTCTTGTAGTTAGACAAGACAAAACAAGAAAGATACAAGACACACATCGTGCCCATAATGAGAAAGCCATTTAAGATACAAGAAGTGATGCATCCAATTACCAAACTATTGCAAATAAATTAAGGAGGTAATAATAGAGCTTAATTAATTTTTAATTAATATAAATAACTCAAATGTTTTATCACAATACTACGATGGTGGTACTAAGAAAGCACAATGATAGTATAACCGTAAACTCACAGTGATAAATAAGAACAACAAGAAATATAAAAAGATAAAACATAATACAAAGTTTAAATATCCTTAACAAAAATGGGACCTAATGTGGATAAAAGCAGTAAGCACCATCTAATCTAATTATAGCAATGAAAGTAAAAGGTTTAATATAGTAGCTTCATGGTAAGTTTGATTTCATCTGTTCATGAGTTAAATATGATATCATTGTTTGATATTTTTTGAGGGAATTTCTTAGAGTCAACAAAGGGATTTTAAGGTTTTTTTTTAAGAATTTACAATGAGGGGAATTAAGAAAAGTTAAGGCATAAAAAGAATGAACAAGAAATGTTCAAATGGGATAACTAGGGTGATTAGGGTAACTAGAGAAGCTTTCGTGCCTTACCATTGGGTAACTATAGTAGGGATAATAGGAGGTTTTGGGGTTACTCCTTTTAAGTTGTAAATTTACAATTACTAAAAAAAGTAGAAGAACTTGTAAACTAAACCACAACTCATAACTAATAATGGCAAGTGATTTTAAATAACAATAAAGCTAGAAAATAAAAACCCATAGCATCTACATCACACCACCCAGTCACTCTTCTTTAGTTGCTTCTATAATGTCTAGATTACCAGTGAAATCAATTCATTTGTAGAAATTTAATTGAAATCAATTCATTTGTGAAATATTAGTTATGAAGAAAATTAAAGAAATAACTGAGACAAATTTGATTACTACTTTAAATTCAAATATTATTTACCTTGCTCCACTAGCCCTACATGAATACAAGAAAATAGTAAATTTAAGAATGTAACTTTGTTTGCTTTCACATCTTGATGCATTTTGGAAACATATTTAAAATCACTCTCTCCATCCCTATGTACACTATATCGTGCTCCATGTTACAACATTTTGGTAATTATTTTGAAAAGTAGTAATGCACTTTTCATTTGTCCACATTTTGAGTACATAGGTATAAGAGAATTTCTAAAAGAAACATCCAATTCATAATCTCTTCTCAATGCATACCATGGATTGATTTACCTTGTTGAAGAAATTCCATCAAAGAACAAGTAGAAGCAAGGCTTGCCATAGTAACATAGTCTAGTGAAAAATGTTTTAACTACATGCATTGAAACATAACTAAAGCCTCCAATGCAAGGTCACTTTGGACATATCTAAAAATTATAACATTCCAAGAAACTAAAGTTTTATCAATCATTTTAGAGAATAAATTGAGTACCTTTTCTATTCTTTTATTTCACACATGTATCTAAGAGTGTTGTTGTTTCTAGTATTGAAATCATGTAAAAATTCACATTCCTTTGATCTTAAAGAATGGACATATTTTGCAAGGACATTCAACATGGTGACATGATCTAGAAATACATTCATACTTATCATTTTATGAAAAAGATCTAGTGCCTTAACTGAGTGTCCATTTTCATCATTACCAAATCTCTCTTGCTAATAGTACACATAGACTTCAAGTCTCCAAATATAGCTTACATAACTACAAGAGAATTTTGCAAAAGGACATACGATAACATATTATTCTTAATTACAATAAGGTAGGTAAATACGAAGCTAGTTGTAGTCACCAAGTCTAACTGTTAGCCAACTTTTTGTATGCCTTCAAATAATAAAAATGCTTCATGATAGTGAGGATCAAGAACTTAAATAGGGGGTTGAATAAGTTCACCAAAATGAAAATGATCAACCACAAAAACACATACAAATTTTTACGTGGTTCTCCAACTTGGGTACATCCACACTCGAAGGGTAGAATCCTTGCACACCTCCAAACTTTGTTTCTCTAAAAAGTGGTTCGAAGGGAACCACACCTTATACAAGCACTGAGCTCCACACCAGAGTGTTTCGTTGCTATAAAACTACTCAACCCTACAAGGTTCCAATAAGCTCAGTAGGTGGTTTAAAGGATCCCACAACCTTTACAAAATTGAGCTCTACTTTAGAGTGT
Source organism: Gnetum montanum (assembly GCA_015680685.1). Classification (NCBI taxonomy): domain Eukaryota; kingdom Viridiplantae; phylum Streptophyta; class Gnetopsida; order Gnetales; family Gnetaceae; genus Gnetum; species Gnetum montanum. Next base: position 112,985 of record MNCI01035706.1, read on the forward strand.
TTTGACACTACACAAACACTCAATCTCGCAGGATCCCGACAAGCTTAATGAAGATGTCTTCCCACAAGAAGCACATCAACCCTGTAGGGCAACAAAGAAAGAGAAACAAAACAAGGAAAGAATGTAACTCAATTACAAGTCCTTGTACTTTGAAGCATAGTATAATCAATCAATACAATAGTATAGATGATGTCACAATGAACTACACAAGTATAATAGATTAGACAATGAAAGCTTTGATGATGACAATTCACATTCACATGCATTCACTTGCACAATTGTCAAGAATTGATGTCTTCTTATAGCATCAAAGGTTCCAGAAATGCTTTGAAATGTGTGCAATGACTATCTAATGACTAGTGTAGATGTCTCCTTCGAGATTGAGACATCTTTTTGAATTTAGCCTCAAATCTGGGGAGACATCTCCTTTGCAAGTGGGACATCTTTGAAGAGACGTCTTTGGGGAAATGTCTTTTCTAGAAATGAGATGTCTCTTATTTTTGGGAGATGTCTCCCTAAGACTTTCTTCTTCTTAGCCAAGATGTCTTCTGATCCTTGGAGATGTCTTCTCAACTTTTGAGCTCTAGTACATGAGGCTTTCTCTTGTTGAATTAGCTTTCTCTAAATCGTTATAGCATCTTCACATAGCTTGTAGTCTTCATTCTTGTTCATGCTCCCTTGAGTCCTTGACCAAGATGTTGAGTACTTATTCTTTCACAACCCACAACCAACATTCTTGTTCTCCATTTTTCTTAAGGTTTTGACATACCAAAAGGTCAACATATAGTACTTAGAAATTAAAGTATTTAAGGAATCCAAGCTTTTAAAAACTAGATGAACTTCCATATTTAAAATATATATTAATTAGAGGAGTGTTCAAAAAAAAATATTAGACTTGAAGGAACACTTCTTATTTACACAACTACATAGTTGATAAACAAGCCCTAACTACCCATAAGTTGATAGAATACTTAGAATACATACAACATTAAGTATCATCTTAGTAATCTTTATTTATTAAAAAGCTTGGTGCACCTTCCTCAATCATGTCTTTCTTGTTAGCAGGGAAACCATGGTTAAATTCGAGCATATTGTAACATACTTTAAAATTAATGGTTTTACAATCCTATTTAAGACAATTGTACACCTACACATTTTAGACATGACTAATTGGCTAAGTTCATTCCTGTTTTAGTTAAGTCCAATCAAATCATTATGATCTAGCCATTCCATCAATAATCCAAAAAATTAATCAATTAAGAAATTAAAAATCCATAAAGTTTCCTCATTATTCCAAAAAGTAATCAAAGTACCAACTTAGAAATCCATTAAAAATCTGCACGGAAGAGTGCAGCAATGTGCTCCAAGTCACGTAGGCTTTGAGAGATAACTTTGCGTTAAGCAATAGCGGCACCACCTTAAGAAAATCTCCATCGCTATGGCCTTTGCTTTGAACAATAACCAGTGGCGCCATGCAAAAATCTGGATGGCAAAAATTGAAATCACCTCATAGGAGATCGCAGGCAAAATAAACTGCTTTCTCGGCGAACTACCATATTGTATTTAAGACAATGGGTTTTTTCTCAAGAATGTTGTACATGTATAAGACAAGGCATATATCTATGAAGCTTACCAAAAATTGTAAAACAAGCCAAGGTGAAAGCCAAAAGCCAAAGTCAAAAGTTTGTATTAAGCAAGAAATAATGCTTATTTCATTATTGCTGTTTTATCTTTTGCCATTAATGGGTCTGGATCACATCTTCTTTTTCAAAGGTCAAGGGATAATAATGCCTATTTCACTATGCATTAAAAGAATCTTATTGGCGGAAGCGAGGAATTGAGGATTTGTGATTCTGAACGTGTTTGGGTACATGTGCATTGAGAAAAAGTGGGGACCGATTCAAAGTGGAGGATGTGATAAAGAAAATTTAAATATGTTAGTTTTTTAAAAAAATTAAATCTCATATATCATAAAAAAACATTGTTGAATATAGAACAAGTACAAGGTAAATCCAAAATATTGTTAATGCTTAAAAATTGCATAGAAATCTGCAATATCACCATTAAACTGAAGCAAAAAAATTTGCAAAGGTATGGAAGGCATCCAATCCATTTCCTTACACAAAAGCCATAATAATATGGCCAAACATATAATTTATGCAACAACCAAAATGACAGCAATAAAATGAAACCCTTTTTGTTACTTAATCCAATTTTTCCAAGAATAAAATTAAACATCAAGCTTCAACCAAATTTATAACAAATCATGTTTGCTAATACTTTTGTTTAACCATGACCTATGAGTAGCGCCGTGGTAGGGCCATGTTGAAGATGACCACATTATAAGAAGACATAGCTTAACTAAACTAAACTAGCCACAGCCCAGTAACTCACCTTACCTATCATGATGGAAAACCTTGCTGGAGAATGAGCACTAGTCATGAAGAAGGGGAAATAAGCTTGCATATGGCCATTGGCCATGTGCTGATGGGCTTCATTGGATCATAAGCAAACAGATTTTAAAAGAAAGTTGAACAACCGTGCATCCGTCCTCATATTCATGACTCAGGACCCATGACCATGATCCTGTTTTCTTTTTTCTTTTTCAGCCCAGATGAAAAAAAGAGCAAAAACCAGCAATGACCAATAAACACGCCTGAATGTGGATCATGGCGGAACCTTTGACGCTCCCAAAGGCCAATCCATTCAAATGCAATGTTTAGCTCGCACGCCCCGTCCCAATCTTGATTTCCGTGTGTGGGTATGACCCACACTTGGAGCCCAAAGGCCAATTCAAATGCAATGTTTACCTCCCCGCCCCGTCCCAATCTGGATTTCCGTACCAATCTTGATTTCCGTATGACCCACACTTGGAGCCTCTCGTGATGTCTGTGTGATTGTTTATTCATTCATACTCCCTTCTTTTCTGTGGTCTGTGTTACGCTGATGCCATGAATCTTGATTGCTTACTGGCCAGCGAAATGAAGTTTCTTATAAGATTCAGAGCAGAAGTTGGTAAGATTTTAATGCACAACGCAGAACAAGGCAAGGCAAGGCAAGGGGACCATTTCAATGTATATATACAGATCCAGACAAAATTTACCCGCTGTGCATTTAATCCGCTTCTGTACGAGCTCCCAAATCCAACGCACACAGTTCATCAAAATTTATGTGGAGTCCTGAATCTCAGCGCATAGCTATTTCATTATTGGTGCTTTATCTCTTACGATTAAAGCAAAATTAATGGCTCCGGATGGAATCTTCTTTTTCAAGGGCCGACGGATAAGGGATTCCTTCCGATGAAGTTTTCTCTCTTGCAATTTAAAAGGAATAAACTTTTGAAGTACTGCTCTGCAAGTTATTCCGAACTTCCCAGCAATGCTTCCTTAATTGATGTTTTCTGTCTCTTCTTGGATTCTCAGTCGGTTTCTGGGTGTTTATATATTGGAACATTAAATTTCCATTTCTGCATATACGGGAGTTCTGGATCGTGCTCTTGCCTCTTTGCCTCTTTGATAAATATCATCTTCGCCTTTGTTCAAAGCTTTGTAACCTAATGGGTAATGCAAGGTCTCTCTGTGATTGTTACCGATGCTGCAACAGTCACGATGTTGCAGCCCAGCAAACCCTAACTGATCCTGCCATGGCAGGGCCTCCTAGTTCTGCTTCTGAAGCAGGTGCAGAAGCCGGGCAAGCTTCTGCGTCAGAAGCAGGGGGGCCGCCTCCTACGTCCCCTGCTGTCATTGATACGAGTACAGAGCAAGCTTCAACTTCTGCATCTGCTGTTGCCGATGAAGCATCTCAAAACATCCTTGATATTTCAAAATATGGTGTGGACGGAGATTTAAGCGCCCTGATCAATTACACTGGAATTCTTCTCGATTATGCCAAGGTCTGTTTACAATTTTACTTCTCCTGCTGTTTTACCATTGGCGATGCCTTTCATAATTGATTTGTTGAGGAGATTTTTGTTTTTCTTTCATTTAGATGAATGTAGGAATCACGGTCTTCTTTGAAGGATTCTAAATCTCATTGGAAAGAGTGGAAATTTGTGGATACAACAGATCTTGTAAAATTCAAGGATATGTTTTCTGAATCTGCCGATGCTGCCAGCAGTCTTGTGAGTATTTTCTCTTCTGTAAAGTTCAAATTTATCTAATATTGTTACTATATTCTAATAGCTATTCCCTCTAAAAGCTTAGATACAACTCCTTACAGTTTCTTTGTTGGGGGCTTTGTCGGGTCAGTGCATTGGGTTTTATCGTTAGGGTCCATCTTATGATTTTGCTTTAATTCTTCTTTTTAATAATCCAAGAGAGATTAGCATAATAGATGCTTTGCAAGATAAGTTTTGAAGCACAATGATAGAATAGGTGAGAATTTAATGCGTTGATGCACTTTTTTGTTTAATTTTTATATTAAAATAGAAAATTTTGTAATACTAGTAAATTTATAGTTTCTTGTAATTAATAATTAAGTATATTATATATTTGTTATATATTTTTCCATGTTATTCTTACATAATGTTCTTGTTGATTACTAAGAAAGTTGTGAGAACCATAGAGTTGCATATGCATCCCAATTGTTAGTTATGATATGATTTTATGATATATACTTTCTTTTTAACACCTTTACACTATATAGTCAAGCTTTGTTTAAAAATAGGAGCTTACAAATTTACATAAAAGATATAAAATGATTGAATTTTAGACATTTAATTATTTTTTTAACAAACATTAAGAAAATTAGAAATCTTTTTCAAAGCCTTACTTCGATTAATCATTTTAACAATTATTAATAATATTTAAATGTTATTACTTAGTTTAATTATTTTTTCTTGTTTAAACATGTATTAATAATTTTGAAATATTTAATGATTTTTAATGGTATTACTAAAATTAAATTTTTACTTATATTCATTAATACCCTTTTGGATCTATTAAACTACACTATTTTTAGAATTCCTCCTACTGAAAGTTTTATTTATCTATAATTCCTTGTTGCCTACTAACTTAAATTTTCTATAAGTCCTTCTATTAGCTTTGATTTTTTACAACGTTGTAAGTTTACTTACAAGATAATTGCTATGTAAGAAGTTGCTAGTTCAATTATGTTTAAAATATCCTCATTTTACTATTTTTTGCTAGTTTGAGACTTTTTTTTATTGATTTTTTTAGTTAATAATATTTTCCTCAAACTACAAATCAATTGCAACTGATTTAAAAATAAAGAGCTTTTAAAACAATAAAGTTATAGATGGTACATTGATCATTTTCTTAAGATAATCCTTCCTTTGAGTTTGGATTAGAGTTTGATCAGTTTGTTCAATGACTGGTACCTCTGCCAGTCAAATTACCTTTTAGGAATTTGGAATGAAATATTAAATATTTAAAAATAAAATAGTCATGTTATGAAGCCATTTCACTTCAATTCTTAAATCAAAATTAGTAAAAACTTTAAATTTGGAATCAGAGATCTCATATTATATATCGCATTTTTTTTCACGTATTTAGTAGAACCCACATAAAGTAACAACCCCTTTTCTATACCAAAATCAAAACCAATTAAAAAAAGAAGAAGATTTGAACAGCTAATAATTGAGTTAAGTGCAGATATCCAATGAACAAAGTGCTACCGTGATGGATGTTGCAAAAACAGTGCTAAATGGGATTGGAAAGGCCCATTGGGTTGCTGCCGGCTTGCTCGCTGTTGCTTTTGCTCTTGAAAGATTTGAAATGGTATTGGCAAACAATGCAGAATGTGTAGATGTGTTAGATGAGATGTATCGATTGGCAGAATACCTTCAGATTGTAAAGCAAAGACGTAGGCTGAAACAACATATTTCAAGTTTAATGGGAGAGGCCCTCCAATTGGTGGTTCAACGAGCGGCTGTGTGCTTCTGCCAAGCCAAATCTTCCTGGTTGTAAAAGTGAGTGACATTATGTTTTTTTTTTTTTTCCAATTTTTTAATTCTTATTTTAGATTGTGAAGAACCAGTTGGATGTTGTAGTGTCTTAACATTTTAAGGTTTTTGCAGATTCTGTGGAGCAAATGTAGAGAAGAGGCAGTTAGAAGATGTTCGACGCGGTCTTGAGAAGACTCACAGACACTTGATGTTGCACGTTATTCTCAGAGTATACGATAGCAATCAGCCCCACCAATTGCCAAGAATGGAGTTTTACCCCCACCATGCAGGCAAGTTATGGAAACTCTATTTTTACGTAAATATTAAACACTGATGTTATTCCCGGGGAAGAAATTGTCCTTTGAATCAATTAGTAGTAGGTAGTTTGGCCTAAAAGCATTCTCGTTATTTTTCAGTGATCCGATCAGAAACGCTGACCAGCATTGTAGAAATGCTAGAAGTAGAAAGTCCAAAGAATGTACTGGTTGTTATTCTGCATGGCTTGGGAGGAATAGGGAAGAGCACACTTGCTGACGCTGTCTATGCAAGGGTAGATGATGCATTAGGATTTAAATTTTCCAAGGCGGCCCTCTACCAAAACACCGGAAGCAGACCCAATACCATGGCTGTGCAGCGAAAACTTTTAGCTGCAGATGGTCAAAAGCTTCTGCTTAAATACTTTGAGAAGGAGCCATGTTTTGTTTACGTCGACAACGTCTTGGACGGGATTGAACTTGGCAAACTGCTACCGTCTGATGTGGACCGCTCAAGAAAGCTGAGGCTGCTTCTAACTGCTCGAGACACAACAGTGCGCAACGGTGTTGATGTTATAAATAGAAAGGACGTCAAATTCTTCAGCGTGGAGTCACTGGAGGAGAAAGATGCAAGGTAGAGCAAATAAGTCAGCACGATTTGCAATATTTGCTCAGCATCTGCGGAGGCGTGCCTTTGCTTATAGACTTGGTGGGGAGATACTTGAGATACGAGAATAACGTTGCAGAAGCTCTTTAAGACGATTCGGGACGAGTGCAGGTACGGTGATAGGCAACATTTTGGTGGGCAGACCATCGAATTCTTCTGTTTTGCATTTGATACTCTGCAGCAATCCCGCCGAGATGCTTTTCTCGACATCTGCGCTTTCTCTTTGGGGTTCTCCTCTTCTCCTTGGGATTGGCGTTTTCTGGAGCGGTTGTTTGGAAAGCATACCATGGAGGTGTTGGAAAGGAGGGCCCTCGTAAAGAAAGTGCCTCAAAAGTACTCGACGCGAGTGATGATACCAAACGAGTTTGCAGCAGAAGCAAAAGTCCATGACGTGGTCTTAGAAATGGGCCGAAGAATTGGGCAATCAAGCAGGATCACCACTGTCTCGCAATTCCGATCTATGCTCGAATCGATCTGCTTTTTCGTTTATTTAATATTGATTTGTACTCGTGGCGTAACAGCCATAACGGTAACAGCCATAACGGTAATGGAAGCTGCTGCTGCAGAACTTGCGCAACATCAAAGGCATTTATTTGCAAGAGAAGGTGGAAGACGGAGAACATCTGATCTTGCCATCTCATAAGCTCGACGCCATGTCCGCCTCCCTGCGAATTCTATCCTTGGATTATGATACAAGGAATAGTTCGTGCGCTGTCATTGAAATTGAAGGTGAATGCAAGGAAGCTTTTCCCAAGCTTTTCCACCAGCACCGTGCTTTTACATCAGGTAAAACTTTGAAATATTTAAGCATGTATAAAATTAAAATATTATGACAACTGACGCTGCTGCTGTTAAATTGCTGCACATAGTTGCCATCCAACTTGAAGCAGTTACGCCTCCGCTTCGAGCACGAGTCCATAATAACAGATAGTGAAAAGCCTGTATCCCAGATGTTAAATATAGAGGTTTTAGACTCATATCACATATGAAGTCCTTGGTAGAGTTATCCTTGGCGAACGCTGACCAATTGGTGCAGCTGCTTGATGAACTCCATACCCTGCCGCATCTCCACACTATATGGTTTCGTAACATTGCATTAAGAGAAGTTCCAGAGAGTATTGGCGGGTGTGTTTTATTGATTAATAGTCCGAAGGTGCAGGGAAGTTGTACGACTGCCTTTGGGCATAGAGAACCTTTCGTTGTTACAGAAACTGGATCTTAAAGGGTGTGAGAGTCTGGAAGAGCTTCCAGAAAACATTGGGAGATTGATGTCGCTTAAGTTTCTGTGCTTGTGGGGCTGCAGAAATCTCAAGAGGTTAGGTGCAACATTTCACTCTCTCCCATCTCTAGAAATATTAGATCTGGATGATTGCTCTGAGTTGGAGGCAAATTGGATGGACGTGCTTACAAACATTAAGTCACTCCAATTCCTTTACATCCACAACTGTCCACGCCTTATTCAAAGATGGCAAGAGTTGGAAAATGCATATTTAAATGTAAAATGCATATACTACTGATATCTGGTAAATGTATTTTTCTATAAAACTGAGCATTAAAGAGATTATGCACTTTTATGTGCAAATTATCAATTTCCTCGCTTTTGGGTAAGAAGTTGATAAGAAAATACTACTAGCAATTTTATTACTTTACATTACAGAGCGTATTTGCTTTAGTGTTATGATCTTAATTTTTGAATCTGAAAATTTCAAAGTTTTTAATAGAAGTCGGTGTGAAAAGTTCCAACGTTATTTTAAGTCCTTATACCCGATGCACTTAACAAAATTTCGGTTTCACTTCAATTTCATAAATAACGTTGAAACATTTTTTTAAAAAAATCAAGGGAGCCTATTTTTTTATTTTTAAATATTAATCATAGTTACCAGAAACGGGCTCCGGGGTAGCATTTGCATCTGCAACGTGACCAAAACAGCAATGTGAAAGGTTACGTACAAGAAACCATTTAAAAATAATATGCTGTATAAATTAGGAATTATATAAGTGAAATTTTAATAATAAATTTTATAAGATGCAAAGCTTTCTATCATAATAATGGAAAGACATTTTCATAATAAGGTATATAACATATTCTTCTAATGATGTTGAGGTTAATTTTTGAACATAAAATGTGGAGCTATATTTAACAACCCCAGCAAAAAGGAGACCACTTATTAACTTTATAACATTTCATATATTGTATGCTTCTTAATGATGGCCAGAGCTTAGTTAAACATTTTAATGAAATAGTATGATAGTTAACTTTTTAAAAGTGCTTTTTAATTTTAACACTATCAAACATTTTCTCAGAATTAGAATCTAAAACTTCTATAGGAAACTCATCATCTCTATCATCTATAGATCCTACATAATCCCACATTTGATGAGGACTTGATATGTAAGTCAGAGAAGACTAAGATAATAACCTGATGTTTGAATTGACATAAACAAAATCTTAAGCCTTTACGATACTAAGTTAAATATGTAACTATGCCGATAAAACGTTCTAGAGTACTTAATCAAAATAAGTAAAATTTCATTAAAAAATTCTACAATAAACTATCAATGAATGGTTCATAATAAATTATTGAATTTTCTTCGCATTAGTTATAACTTGTGATATCCATTCAACATCTACAATAATATCTTTAAGTAATAAATTCAAGCAATGTGTTACACAAGGAGTCCAAAATATACTTGAAAATTCATCCTTTATCATTTCTCCTACCAACATATTATTTAAAGCACTATCTATGATAATCTACACAATATTATCTCGACCCATAATATTTATTGCCTAATGAAAAAATTCCATTAAATATACAACATTTGTAAGATTTTCTAAGGTATCATGTAACTTTATAAATATAATACCTTTTAAAGATAATGCAAAAATATTAGCAAGTGGTTTATTATTAATATTTTTCCATACATCTGATAAAATAAACATACATGTTGTAGATGAACAACCCTGTATGTATCTTAAATTTTCTTCCATTCAAGATTTTTCTTCACTTAACAAAGTTGTTCTAATCTTTTCAGAGCTAGGAAAAACAACCTTTTGGAGCAAACTTTATTAGTTGTACGGCTTATTTCCAACAAGGAGATTTAGCAATGTTAAAAGGTATGCCATACGCATAAAAAAGTCTTCCTATGATTGCAGTCCCATTTTCTCTATTTGAAACATGAAACATTTTCTCTATACTAGTGTTTGATACTAAATGATTAGCATTTCTATGCATATTTATGATTTTATTTACATGCTTCTTTTCAAAATGTTAAAACTACCTTACGAGGTCTTCTCTTTCAAAATTTGACATTCCTTTACATACCATAATTTGTTCTTTCTTTCCAATTCAAAGTAAGTGATACCTAACTCATGCAATAAAACTACTATTTATGTTGCAATAAAAATAAATCCAAGAGTTGCTTCATTAGCCCTTACCTTTAGAATAATTTCTTTTAATAATAACCATGCTCCATAGCTTTTTTTGAAAAGCTCTCTTTAATGAATAATATTCTTATATTTCTTCATATCCTTCATGTTGTTCATGTTCTTCAAAATGTAGATCCTAACTTTCAAATGATATTTTTTTTTGCATATTTATAATGCCAAATTTAAAAATTAAAATTTCATACCATATAAGATATAATTAGGTTTACTTTGATTAATAATAAGCTTTAACAAACCTACTAAAATACATCAAATTCAAAATGTTTTTTTCATTTATCAAGGATGGCATAAAATTCAAATATTTTTTTTCATTTATCAAGGATGTTTGAATATATGTTTTTAGGATTATAAGCATAAAAATAAAGGAGAGATACATAAGATCTCTAAGAACAATTTAAAAAAAGACAAGTAGATATGCTATTTATTCAATAAAATGTAGCACTCCTAAATAAGTTTTTGTAATTTAGGCAAAAGATATGAAATTTTCACTTTAATATATGCTATATTGTTTCAATGTTTCACATCTTCTCTACTTAAATAATGTATATGCAATGCTTTCAATATAACATATGATGAGCAACCAGTATACCCTACGCTCAACCATATGAATTACTAGTGTTCACTCAACGATCTAGTTGAATTCTAAGAACTTTAGGTTTCTAAGTTGATGAGCAACGAGGTACCCCTATGCCCAACCATACGAATCATAAAGTGTTCACGCACGATCTAATCGAATTCTATGGACTTTATAGTTTCCAACACACTAGCCTTCTAGGTTGTGAACCTTGCCCTAAGGTCGTTTGTTGTCTTCCCAATTACACTTGTGATGTAGATAGGTATGGTTAAGTGTAATTGAGGCATAAGATTTTTATCATTTTTTATTTTATAATTTTAGTGTTTAAAGAGAAATAAAGTAATTGGATTAACTAATTTAATTTAACTAGTCTCTAACTTGCCCTAACATAAGCATCAGATCCCACTTTCTACACATGTCTTGAAACCACGTATCCACTACTGGGTTACCAAGTGCTATGCTACTAGGTGCACCAAGCAATAATGTTGTTGGGATTACCAAGTGAATACATGTTACGCTTTAAGAGATCGTACTTATTTATTTGATCTATTTAGCTTATCTTGCTTAATTACTGAAAAACATTGAATAAATAATTAAAACATTAAATGCATAAATGAAACATTTAAACTATCCAAAATGCTACAAGATTTATCAAGAAGTTTGTCTTTATTGTCACACACACTATCATGCTCAAGTACAATAGTGCTTGACTAAAGATTTGTACACTCAATGACTCCTATTGTGGGCACTCAAGAAAAATATTCTTTCAAATAGACAAACTGCAAGAGCTTTGCTATTACTATGAATTTGATGCTCATAAATGCAGCTAGTGAGTATGTATTTATAGGCCAGGACATATCCGTACGTCGACAAGGCCATGTTGATGCAAGAGATTACATCGACAGGGCCTAGTGGATAGGGCTACATTGATGCGATAGAGTACGTCAATAGGGCCTAGTTGATGTAACAAACTATATCTCATCATACCTCCATGATTAAATGAAAACTTGTCCTTGATTTCTTTACAAAATTGGAAAGGTATGGGAAATAGACATAACAAAACTGAGTGCCAAATGTACAAATCAATCACATTACAAAATTGAGCATGGTACAAAAATTGGACAAGCACATCCTCTGATGGCATAAAGACAAAAGAGAAGATCACACAGTCCTAGGCGATGGAGGATCCAACAGACCTTCTCCAACTCCAGGCATGGCTAGTGGCTAAGGTGGTTGTGGTTATTCTGCTACTGCTACTGCAACTTCTAGTGAAAGGCTGAAAGCATCTAACAATGCTTTCATTTTCTCTTCTTTACTCCTGGGATCATTCACGGTCCACAGAGTTTTGCCAATGTGGGCCATAATTGAAATATTCCAAGGACAAGATAATATTGAAAATAGCTCCTTTACATTGATAAACTAGGTCGCAAATTGTTTGGGCTCAATGTCGAACACTCAGATTATGTCTTGCAGTGTTTGGTAGTCATTCATTCTTTTGGCCATATTCTCAGTGATTGATCTTTGGTCGGTGAATTTTTCCTTGAAAACCTCAAGTTTAGCATTTACCACTACAAGCTTTTGCTTGATGTCTTTATGATTCTTGAGCTTAGCCTCATACAATCAGTATAAGATGACCACTTTCTTCTCAAACTTAGACCATGGTCGTTTCGCAGTCAACATTGTTAGATATTGATGAAGTGTCATTAGTCAATGCATTGACTAGGCCTTGTATACAGGGCCGTGTATACGCAGCCACGTCGATGTAGCCTTCCATGCGTCAACGTGGCCCTGTTTACGTGGAGCCTATTTTGGCGTATAAATAAGAGGGCCTTCGGCCTCATTTAGGTACCTTTTTAGTCAGTTGTAGCAAAGCTCTTGTAGTTTGTTCCCGCAGGAGATAGAATATTTCCCAAGTACCCGCAGCAGGTGTAAGAAAAGTGACTGGCTCTTTATTTGAGCGTTGATGTATCTAATCCCATTAGTGTAAACGACAATAAAGATGAGCTCTTTAAGCATTCCTTGCAGCATTTGGACTTAGCCATTTAATGCATTCATTAGTTTAATATGTTTATGCTTTGATAATTACTTAAGTTTCTATTATTGTTATTTTAATTACTTTTGCTCTCTTATAAGTTCATAAAGACCATAAGTACGACCATCTCGAATGTAAACCCAACACTTGGTAACCCAGTGATGCTTAACGTCTTGTAACCCAGTAGTGTTTAGGGGATGCTCAAAACGTACTTGGAAGATGGGATCAGATACTTATGCTAGGAGTAGTTAAGATTTAGATTAAGATAATCTTAGATTACTTAATACTCTAGCCTTACTTTCCAAGATAATTAGACGCCAAAAGACAAGCAAAAAGCTATAAAAATCATTAGCAATAATCTCACTTAACCATTGCAATCAGAATATCACAAGTGAGGTTAGGAAGACAATGACCATTGTAACCCAAGGTTTGCTGGTTAGTGTCTAGTGTATGTTAAGTGCTTATAGTCTACGGAATTCGACCGAGTCGCATGTGAACGCCCGTGATTCGTATGGTTGGGCGTAGGGGTACCTAGCCGCTGATCATTGGCACTGTTGCCGAGGACTATTAGTCTTATATGCGCCCTTTAACCTTAGCAACCTTATCATCCAAGTCGTTGGAACAGACCCAAGATAGAAACATTTACGCACGCTAGACAGATTAAAGTAAATAGTAAGGTACACTGATTACATGGACCATCTAACGTTCAACATGTCTTCTCATAGGAGAGATGTATCCAACCCACTGATGCCACAAGAATGTCAGGTGGTATACAAGCATCCTGATGATTATGTCCCTGACTTCACCTTTATCCTACATCAAGATGAGCATCTACGATGGTGGAACATGGAGGGGAACATCATGCTACTACTTGACCGATCGGTCCCTGGAATGTTTTTCCACAATCTAACCAGACTTGGTATCTAGGACCGTGATGTGGAGTACGTCATGGAGGACCATGACTACCAGGACTATTGTCCCACTAAGGCCCAACGAGTATGACATCAGCAATAGGCTGAACAATACGAACACATGAAGGAGAAATAGTTTAGTAACCCCTTATTCTTGCAAGGGCTGCAGGACGATGCAGAACACATCTTTCATGATTTCCATTCGGCCGAACTTCCTTTGGTGTAGCACATCATTCAGTCTGTCATTCAGAACAAGCCTCCAAGTGACCGAGATGCCCAAGGGGATGGAGGATCACGTGGGAGAAGCCACGGTTTGGGCAAGGACAGGCAGGATGATCGAGGTCTTCATCAGAGCAGAGGGGGGGATCGCCACTAGGGTGGTGACGATCTCTCTCCCTCTTCTCCATCCTCTCACTCCCCACTACCTTCATCTAGTTTAGACTCTAATCATAACCATGGTAGAAAGGAGTAAGGTGATGGTGGTCCTAAGAACCGAAAGGAACAACGTGAGGAAGCACGTGACCAATCACGCAAACCTCACCATCATGAAAGGAGGGGCAACCAAAATCTTCACAAACATCGTGGGGCTCAGTAGCCCTATGACTCAGATGAGCCATTGTTGGCTACTCAAAGCATGCTCCACATAGCAGAGTTAGTTCAGATACCTAGCAGGCACATGAAAGATAGCCAGATCAAATGAATAGACATGAACAATATCTCTAGATTTGAAGGGGGATACAATTGTGATCCGTAGACTCACCTGCAAGCGTTCCATGATGCTTGCACGCTGCAGAACATTGATAATGATTGGCAGAAGCTCAAGCTATTCCCTCGCACACTCATCAAGGAGGCAGAGAGTTGGTATCAGTCCTTGGAACCGAAATCAATCAAAAGATGGAGTACGATGCTTGAAATCTTTAATGATAAGTATCAAACATACTCCAGAGTGGTGAACTTGAGAAGTTAGATCCAAGGGTGGAAACAGGGTAATCATGAACCCTTGGATGTGGCCATGAGCAAATATTATTCATTGCTACACCAATGCCCTAGTCATGGCTACTCTCAGCAGGCACAACTTCGCCATATCATTGATGGGATTCGCTTTGAAACCAGAAAGACCCTTGGCATGTACGCCCAGGGGAAATTATCAAAATTAAGGGTCCATCAACTGTAGCGCCTCATTGAGCAAGTGGCCAAAGAAGAGGGGGAACTCAGAAAGAAGGAGAGTGTAGAGGAGTTTAATCGGGATCCTTCCATCAGAAAAAGGGAGGTTTGATTTTGCAATGATGAGGAGGAATCACCAATAGAAGTAGCGGTGAACCGAAAAACCTTGCCCCTACAGAAATTTACATCTAAAATTTTGGCAAAGTTTGATAAGATGTGGGACTCTCTAGACGAAAAATTTCAAAGTGTGTTGAAAATTGCAGAAGAGTCTAGAGAGCAAGGTAATGATCGAGATCGGCGTAGGAAGAAGGAAGTTGAACGTGCCCAACATAAGGGTAAGGGCAAAGTTGTTGTAGTAGAGTAGGTTGTAGACTCTGATACGGAGGAAGACAATGAATGTGGTATATATCAGTATGAACATCCTAAGGGGTGTTGTCCTGTGGTGTCACATCTTCAAGAGTCTGGGGTATACGCATTGAATCCTCGCTTGGCAAGAAGGCAAACACCCCGAAGGTTACCTTACCCTCAAGGCAACCCAAGGTAGTTCCACCAATAGAAAGGGTATTATCCAAGTGGAACACCACTGCAGCCTTATGAATACTTCCAACAATGGCAGTAACCACAAGCGTGGGGAATGCCACCTCTGAGGTAGCAATACCCTTACCGACAACTAGATCCTTATGGGTACTACATTCAACAACCATTCTCTCCATGGGACTCTTCCAGCCACGCCACATTTCAAAATTATTACCATCCTCTAGAATACTTCCGTCCACAATCTCCATCACCCAGGGGGGAAAGCCTACATCTATACTACCCTCCGTCACCTTCTCCTTCCACTCCTTCTCCACAACATCCCACTCAACTACCACTTGCTCCACCTATGCAGGGGGAGATACTGCCATAGCCATAGCAAAGAAATGCTATGAGGGGTGTCAACCTACAACCAGCTTCTCAGCAGAGTGGACCGAAACCTAAGCCACGAAAATGTCCTTTCTTCTAGCCCAACAATTTGTACATACCCTCACATTCACCTGTGGCCAGTGCCTTCGAACCTCCAAGAACCTCTGCCATTCCACCGCTCGAGCGGCCTTCAAACCAAACATCCTCCAACGTATAAATGGTCATGCTCACGCATGCAATGACTGACTGGATAAAGGCAGGTCATCTTCCCTGAAAATTAACTGATCCAGGAAGCACCTTCATCTATCTTCAGGTGGCAGGGAATGAGCCGTGTAAAGCCCTTCTGGACTTGAGGTCAGGAGTTAACTTGATTTCCCATGACATGTACAAGAACTAGAACCTGCCCCTACTAAAGAAGAGCAACATTTATCTCAAGCTCGTAGACCAATCCATCACTATTACGTTGGGATTGGTAGAAGACATTATGACCACCATTTGTGGGTGGTCTTATCCTGCTGATTTCCTTGTCATCTGTGTGGAAAATTGTAAGGGGAACTTCCCAATCATAATGGGAAGAGCCTGGCTGAGCACGGTGGATGCACAACTTGGACTCCGCAATCTTTCCCTTGAAATTTTAAAGGAAAATACTTTTGGAAAGATCGAGAAGCATTCCATGAATCGTGTACAATGACTCAGGGTGGAACTGTGTACAATAGTTATGGTTCGCTAAGTGGATATCCATTCAAGCATGCAGTCGGTATACTGAAGAATCACCTGTTCAATAGTACTTGTACGCAGCAACCACAAATTAGGAGGGCACCCAGTGGCTGACAGCTAATCCTGCTAGTACACATTGTGCATGGAACCATCTGAGGGGCTTGTACAAGCCTATGTAGAAAGCATGGATGAAATGGAAGAGGTTCATCAACAAGTGTCTACTATTGATGACCATGAGGATTGGGGAAAGCTGAAAATCCCTGAAAGCTTAAAATAGGAGCCCTTGGAGCTCAAAGCCTTACTGGTCCACTTGGAATATGCATTCTTGCAGAATGGGAAGCCAATTATTATCAATGCCACCCTTGCTCCTGAACAAAAGAAAAAGTTGCTAAAGGTGGTGAACAAATGGGATGCTGCGTTTGCATGGTCATATCTTGAGTTAACCGGAGTTGATCCCAGGGTGTGCCAACATCAAATCTATATTGATCCCTCCATGAAGCCACAATGACAGCCACAAAGGCAATTGAACCCCAAATTGAAGTAGATCATCAAGAATGAAATCGAGCAATTGCTGAAAGCAGGGTTCATCTATTCCATTGCCGATAGCGAATGGGTCAGCCCACTTATTATCGTGCCAAAGAAGGGTGGAAAATGGAGGGTCTGCATAGATTTTCGATTACCCAACATGGCTACCTTCAAGGATCACTTCCCACTCCCATTTGTGGACCAGGTGTTGGACACCATTGCAGGGCGCTGTTATTATAGCTTTTTGGATGGTTATAGTGTTATAACCAAATCCAAATCGCACCAGAGGATCAGGCCAGGACTACTTTCACAAGTCCCTAGGGACTTTCGCATACAAGAAGATGCTCTTTGGCCTGTGTAATGCGCCTGCCACATTCCAACGCCTTGTCCTCAGCATCTTCCAGCAACAAATTGGCAATGGGGTAGAGGTCTTCATGGATGACTTCTCCACCTATGGGGCCACATTTGAGCAAGCCTTGGACTGCCTTGAGCAAGTTCTGAAAAGGTGTGTTGACACTAATCTACGGCTCAATTAGCAGAAGAGCCACCTGATGGTCCAAGAAGGCATTGTGCTAGGGCATCATATCTCACAAATAGGAATTAGCGTGGATTCTAAAAAGATCAGGATCATCCAAGGAATCACTCATCACCAAGCACTATCAAAGATGTTCAGTCATTCCTTGGCCACACTGGTTACTACCAACGCTTCATCGAAAACTTCTCAAAGATCGCCAAGCCATTGGTGGAGCTCACAAAGAAAGATGCTCCATTGATCTGGATCAAGAAATGTGAATATGCATTCCAAGTGCTGAAATAGAAACTCGTAGAGACTCCAGTCCTACGGGCACCCGATTAGTCCAAGCCCTTTCACATCATGATGGATGCATCCAATTATGCCTTGGGAGTCGTGCTTACATAGTGTGATGATCAGAAACGTCCATACTATATCCACTGTGTGAGCAGGATTATTGTGGGTGCTCTGCTTAACTACACCACCACTGAAAAGGAGTTGATGGCGGTGGTGTTCGCCTTGGAAAAGTTCTGACACTATGTGCTCGGATACAAGGTGTTCGTGCATACTAACCACAGTGCTATCTAATTCCTGATGAACAGACCAACGGTGAGCCCCCGCATCATCCGGTGGTTGGTGATTCTTCAAGAGTTTAACCTCACCATGGTAGATCAGAAGGGGACCAAGAATGTGATTGCAGACCACCTATCTCAGTAGCGATGGGACGACGCGGAAGAGGAGGAGTCCCTCTCTGACCAATTTCTAGATGAACTCCTCTTCACGGGTGCGGTCAATTCACAGATGCCCAAAGCATCACCTTAGTTCAGCCACATCCTCACCTATCTCACAAATCAGGAGTTGCCAAAGGAGTGGGACCATCGACAGAAATAACAGTTTCTCCATAAGGCCAAGTGTTTCATGGAAATAAACGGCCACCTTTATAAGGTGTGCGTAGATGGCCTAGTCCGGTGGTGTGTCCTTGATGACGATGCATTGTGTGTCCTTCAAGATGCTCACGAGGGTCCTTGTGGGGGCCACTATGTTGGATGCCGCACAGCCATTAAGATTATGCTTGCAGGATATTACAGGGCCACAATTTTTAGGGATGCACAATGGTTCACCTGCTCCTGCGAATGATGCTAGAGAGACAGTGGGATGACTGCATGGTTGGAGGGCCCTCAATAGTGGATCCAACCACTGGAGCCCTTTGACATTTGGGGCATTGACTTCATGGGGCCCATCACACCCCTATCCAATGGAAAGGCATACATCATCGTAGCTGTGGACTACTGCACAAAGTGGGCAGAAGCGGCAGTCGTCATCGATTGTTCTTCCAACACCACTACACGATTGGTCCAATAGAAAATCATTAATAGGATTGGAGTGCCACGTGCACTCATTTTTGACAATGGAATCCATTTCACAGTTGTCACCTTTCAGAAACTCATGCAACACTTGGGGGGTTACGCATAAATTTATCACACCTTATCACCCCCAAGCCAACGGGCAGGCTGAAGTCACTAATAGGGAGATCACCAGGATCCTCATGCATACCGTTAGCAAATATAAGAGGGATTGGAGCACCAAACTTAACAATGCCCTCTGGGCCTATTGCTCCACTTGGAAACTTCCTATAGGTTACTCTCCCTATGAGTTAGTGTATGGTAAGTTACCAAAAATTCCAATACAAGTGGAACTCTGGACACTATCCACCACAAGTGACTTAGGGCTTGACCTACCGCTAGCAAAACGTGAACGACTTATCAACTTAAGTGTGCTAGATGAGAATCAATTAGTGGCCCTATCTTCAAATGAGATCCACAAGGCTTACAACAAAAAATGACATGATCTTAGGATTCAGAAGGTCACATTCAAATGTGGAGACAAGGTGTTGTATTGGAACCCCACACATGTATCTCAACCGACTAAGTTTCAAATAGTGTGGGAGGGACCTTACATTGTCTCTAAAACCTTCCCATCTGGGGCCTTGCTTAATCACAAACCTGAGGACCCCACACGAACGCAGTTGGTCAACCGGTAACAGCTAAAACCTTTCTATGACCTCCTTACAACCAGTACCACCTCATCTTCACCGGGACAACCTCGCTCCATCTTTCGTGTCTCCTCCTTTTTGCCAAGTCATTGGGGAGACCGTCCTCCATGCTAATCCATTCCACTACATCCCTCACTGTTTGCATTTTTTTTACACTTTTTTGTTTTACACTTTTTTTGTTTTTCAACATCATTCTTACGTTTGTTCGTTCTTGCTAAAATTTTCCTTTCTTTAATTATTTTTCCATTTCTTTGTTGTTTAATTTCCAACTGGTCACTAATAAATAATGTTCTTGTCATTAGGTTTTGTGTAGATGGTTTTCGTTGTGATGGGTCACTAGGGACAACCACTTATTTTACCTCGTTCCTGCCCTCACATTGTTGCTCTTAGGTTTTGCAGCTACTTTCACCTCATAATATCAGCAGAGGGTCCATGTCATCCACCCATTCATCCACCCTATGGTTTTCATATCATCGGGACTATGCAACCCAAGTTAATTTAAAAAACAATTTAATTAATGTGTAACTTGTGTAGTTCCTAGACTCGGGGATGACCCAATGGTTTGAATCGGGTGTGACTTCAAGGGGAATGCAACATTCATTGTCCTCTTCTACCCTTGGGTGGCAAAGAGTGCCCTTACGGATTCCTTACCACTCCAAGTTCTTCTCTACAAGGAAGCTCCTTGGCAATTTGACCTTGCATGGTGTGGTCCTCATCAAAAATCGAAAAAAAAACCCATGAGGATTCAAAGCACACCTCTTGGTCGAATGCATGCACATAAGCATGGGTCTTTGCATGGTGTGGTTCCCAAAAAATAAAAGAAAAACACAAGAATCAAATCTTAACCATGTGGGAATTCAAAGCACACCTCTTAGACTACCTCTCATGGACCACAAGCACTAGTTACGGGACTTCCTTCATCCCCTGTAACTTGGCCCCGCTTCACTTACTTCCTTTCACGTATGTTGGAGTGGTGGTTCTTTGTGAGTGCATTCCTATCCACTTGAGGGATGCACGAGTCTTCACGTGTTGCTTCGATGTCACCGGATGTGGTTGGTTTTGGTTCGAAACTTGGAAAAGGTTCTATCAGGTCACTTAACCACAGCTTCACTTGGGGGTTTCATGGAACTGATAATTGGACATCCACATCTCATCTATCTCTCTTCATCCACTTCTTTCCATCACTCACCTCATTGTCGATTTTATGAATTGATCGTTTGTCGTGCCTCTCATGAACTTTCCATGCCTGGGCAAGTTCTCATGGATGGAAGTATTAACCTACAATCATCATTCCTTAGCTTTGGGGCCCATGGACCCCGGTGTTGGGGATATGGAAGGGCTACAAAGGCTGTTGCCTGCTATGGGGAGGACCTACATGCATATTCTTGGTGCCGTTCATTAATCTCCCATCCTTGGGGTTGGTTGGTGGCTTGTCTCCATGCTCTCCGTTGCTTGATTTCTTTCCCATGGAGTTCTTTCTTGCCATGTTCTCCCACGTTTGACTCTTTTTCGAGCCCAATTTACCTTCCTCGTGTCCTCAGCCAAGTTCCGGGCCTCTCATGCTCTTCGCTCGCTCCAATTTGGCATTTTAAGTTCATTTTTTGGGCTTTTTCTGGGCTAGTCAACACTGGTCAACGAGTGTGAACCTCTATGTATACGGGGCCCTGTCCACGCAGCATCCAACCCCTATATATATGGCCGTTGCACTTTCATTTTCCATCATTTGAAACACAAATTGGGGGGAGATTTTGCCAAATTTTTTTGCCTAACTCTTCCCTAAGCACCTATGTTCTATCGTGTGTCCACATCAACCAATCCTTGCCCTTTTTAAGCAATCGGAGGTATGCTCTTAGGCATGGGGGGGTGAAGCCTATGTGTAATTAATTAGTTAGTTAGTTAATTAATTAAGACTTCGCACCTCTAAGGAAAGAAACGAAAACAACCATTTAAACTTCAACTCATCCATTGCTGTTTTTGGCTTTAACCCATGCATTAACACTCCGGGGGACTTAATGGAATGCTCCTGCCAACAACATAACTTAGTCAAACTGAGAAGGTGTATAAGGACCATCTTGAGCTACTTATGCACAGTCTAATGGGTGCTATGTTTGATTGAAGATGGCACCCAAATCGAGGCATCTAAGGGGTGAAGGACCATCACAATTGAGGGACAAGCATCCACGAACGGGAAGAGGATGAGGTGTGTAGCAACCAGAGCACGTGAAGGGCTCTCATGCAACTGGCTCCCTCTATGAAGGACCTGATGTGGAATCTGTCCATTAGATTCCCAAAGAGGAGATTCCCAGTGAGCAATCACAAGGGGATGAGACTCTGGGGATAGCATCACAGCTTGAGGTCACCCTGACCCAAGCCTATTTTGATGCTATCAAGCTGCGTGAAGTGAAACAGATGGTCCTCCAAGAGCTAAAATTTAGACCATTCCACGCGAATGCACCAGAAGATGTGAGGCTTCAACTGCAAAACTCTTCGATGTGGTCAATCATCACAACCAGTGGTGAATGGTACTTAGGAGAGACCTATCTCTTTTGGACGAATCGACAACTAGGGTCTAGAGTAAGAATCAAAGACATTTATGTCTCTTACTCTTCAAAAGCAATAGCGCAAGCTCTGGGGTTGCTTGAGACTGGAGCAGATGTGGTGGAGATCCCAAAACAAGCAGACTCTGAGGTAAGAAGGGAGTGGATCAGGCGGTGCTATGGGGTAGATTCTAAGGAGTTCGGCTCTCTAATCATAGCAGAGAGGGTGTATTCAAAGATCGCGTCTTACCACCTAAATCCAATAGTAAGACCCAGCAAAATCACAGCCTTCTCCACTCGTGCATGTGCCGCTCTAAGTGGAAAGTTCCCGATGAGTCTTTCATAGTTACTATTTTTGGAAATTGAAAAAAGGTTCGGCGAAAGCAAACATGGAAGAAGAGCTCTCCCCTTCCCTTGCCTAATCAGAAAGTTATGCAAACGAGTAGGGATAGCATGGTACACCAATAACATAATCTGACAAGCCTTGATTGCCTCATGACGTGAAATGATGAAAGATAGGACTCCAACCATGATGCAGATAGAGGAGGAGCAGCAACCACCTCCACCACCTATGCAAACAACAAGGTTGAGTTCGTAAACCATTGCAAAACACATTCATGAGATCCGAAAATTACTCTTGAGCAAGCAAGAGCAATCCAGTAGGATCGATGGAGGGGAATACCCTTTGGTCTATCACCCTACAATGAGCCACCTATAGTAAGTGGCTCGATCAATTAGCTTGCTGGAAAGAGTAGGGCTGATGTTCTTCGCTGCCTGAACGCAAGTGCTAGTAAGGACAGATCCCAGTGTTTGAGAGGTAACAGTATGAACCCAACAGCTATTTCTTGAAATCTCTAGGAAGGCTGCTACCTTCTCGGTACGCTTGGAAGATGGTGAAGGGGTAATAGTCCTGGTGATGCAGCATCAAGGATAGGAGATTATAGTAGAAGTGGTTGCTAATATAATTGCTACAGCTCTCAATGCATCGAGGACACTTGTACTAGATGTTCATGGACTTCAAGATGTACAGGCATCTTTCGAAACCTCACGTAGCAAGATCAAGGCAGCGCAACATGAGGAATTGTTGGACCGAATTGTGGGAACCGTGAAACCACTTCTGGATGTCTTTGACCTTTTGAACAACATCACTGCAACCCAGTCAGAGCTGCTCTCAGCAAGGGATAAGAGTCTCATTTTGGAAGGGCAACTTGAAACTACTCAAGCTGCCTGTTAATGCTTGGCAAAAGAAGTGGTCCAATTAAGAACCCAACTTGTCGATCCAACTTTCCTTAACCGTGAAATCACCAGAGATGAAGCCTTTCAAAAGCTTTAGCTCAAACTTCAGATAGTTGAGGATGAGCAAGAGTTAGCGATCTTAGATAAGTCCTTGGCAAATGCTCAAGCATATAATTTAAACAAGGACTTGCCGGAGACTCGCCAGGAGAATGTTAGGTTGACCACAAAGGTTCATCGCCTACGTAATGTTGGTGCAGAAAATGAGCACATGAAAAATTTTATCCACCAACAGCAGGAAGAGCTAGCCAAGGTAAATACTGACGTAAGCAGTTTGGTAGCTGAGAACCGAAATCTGTCCATGGAGGAGGTTCGAGCTTTGTGACAAAAATCTACCATTGAAATTGCCACCTAAAAGAACGAGGCACTGAAGTTTGAAAAAGTCAAGAATCATTACAGGGACCAAGTGGGACTGCAAAAAGAAGTGAATGAGAAGCAAATTTGAGCCGTAAAGGCCAAGCTGAACCAAGTGCTCCAGTAGCTCCAAGAAGGAGGCAAAGTATGACAACCTATCTTTGATGGGTTGAATGCTTACAATCAAGATAAAATCTGCCTCAAGGAGCTGTAGATTGAAGAAATGACAGAGTATATGGAGCTTGCCAACCTTCGCTATGCAAACCTGGCCATGCTCACAACCGAGAGACTGTGGTCTAAACTAGAGAAACAAGTGGTTCCCTTGTATTCTTTATACGAGGGCGATTTCCAAGCCCACAAAGCGACAAAGCAGAAATTGGAAACAGCAAATGCGAAACTCGAGGTTCTCTGCACAAATTTTGAAGGATAGCGTGCAGTCGCAAATAACTTGGCCCATTGGATAAATGACTACCAGCAGTTGCAGGCATCAATCTGAGCATTCAACATCAAATGGAAGCAGTTCGCAGCCTAGTTTGTCAACCTGAAAGAACTCTTCCTGGTGCTATCATGCCCTTGGGAGGTTCCAATTCCATCACACATTGGTGAAGTTTCTTGGACAGTGAATGATCCCAAAAGTAAAGAAGAAAAAATGAGGGCTCTCTTGGAGGCTTTCCGACTACCTCCAAAAGTTGTAGCTGCTACGGGACAACCATCTTTCATGCCACCACCATCGCATGGGCCAGAGGCTGGTGAAGGTCCATCGGAACCACCGCCCCCAGGGACAGTGTGATCTTCTCCAATAATTTTTGCATCCTTCTACACAATAGAGACTCCAGAACCGGCAAGGTGTTCAATTTTTTCTTTGAACACCATCATTTTTTGTAACTTTTCCTTCTCTGTAACTTGGGCACTTCGTAAAATTAATGTTGTGCCATGTGTGTGTGTCATGTGTGTGTTGAGTCATGTGCATTGTAAATAAAAGCCCATACCTTCCAAATTGTAGAGTAACTCGAGGAAAAGTTTTTACTCAGTCATGGGGGTATGATGAAGTGTCATTAGTCAATGCGTCGACTAGGCCGTGTATACACAGCTGCGTCGATGCGGCCCCATCGACGCAAGCTTCCATATGTCAACGTGGCCCTGTTTACGTGGAGCCTATTTCGACCTACAAATAAGAGGGCCTTCCACCTCATTTAGGTACCTTTTTAGTCAGTTGTAATGAAGCTCTTGCAATTTGTTTCCGCATGAGATAGATTATTTTCCAGGTGCCCATAGCAAGTGTAAGAAAAGTAACTGACTCTTTATTCGAGCATTGATGTATTTGAGCCCATTGGCGTAAACGGAAATAAAGATGAGCTCTTCAAGCATTCTTTGCAGCATTTGGACTTAGCCATTTAATGCATTCATTAGTTTAATATGTTTATGCTTTGATAATTACTTAAGTTTCTGTTATTGTTATTTTAATTGCTTTTGCTCTCTTATAAGTTTGTAAAGACCATAAGTAGGACCATCTAGAACATAAAACCAACACTTGGTAACCCAGTGATGCTTAATGTCTGGTAACCTAGTAGTGTTTAGGGGATTCTCAGAACATACCCAGAAGATGGGATCGAATACTTATGCTAGGAGTAGTTAAGATTTAGATTAAGGTAATCTTAGATTACTTATTACTCTAGCCTTACTTTCCAAGATAATTAGACACCAAAAGATGAGTAAAAAGCTATAAAAATCATTAGCCTTAATCTCACTTAACCATCACAATCAGAACATCACAAGTGAGGTTAGGAAGACAACGATTATTCTAACCCAAGGTTTACTGGTTAGTGTCTGGTGTATGTTAAGTGCTTACAGTCTATGGAATTCGACCGAGTTGTGTGTGAATGCCCATGATTCGTATGGCTGGATGTAGGGGTATCTAGCTGCTCATCAGGTTTGCATAGGAAATATTGGACAACTACATGTACTCCGTCATTTCTTCGATTTGCAACTCCTTCATGCGAATTTTCACCTTGTTGTAGGCATCAATCTCATCAACAATGGGTTGTCACATTTCTCTACCTCATTGGAGTTGTTGGAGGGCCTCATTAACCTTTCCCTTTGTCAATTGGATATGCTTTCCATTCACCTCCTTTTACAAGCCAACTTGGTCTCTGTAATGATTTTTAAGTTTTTCAAATTTCAAAGCATCGTTCTTCCAGGCAACAATCTCAATGGTTGATTTCTAGTGTAAGGTGTGAACCTCCTGCATGAAGAGATTACAATTCTCTACTGCCAATCTCCTGAATTTAGTGTTTACTCTGGTGAGCTACTCCTATTGTTGATGGATAAATGCTTCTAATTGTTGTTTTTACACATAAACATTCCATAGGTAATGATTCTCTACAGTCAAGGTCTCATTTTCCTAGTGCATCTACATCAAGTCCCTTCATACTGAATGAGTTTTGGCTTCTACTATGGACTAATTGAAGATTGTCATTACCATTTCTCCCTCAACTCACTTTAGCTATTCTTGAAGCTGCTAAAAAGCTTCATCTCTTATCAATGCAGGGTTGGTAAAAGCAAGGTCAGCAAATTGGGCACACAATTCGACAACTTCTACGGCCAAGCATGATTATGTGCTTGAGTTGTTTCAAGTTGCCCTTCTAAGATGAGGCACTTGCCCCTTGCCTCTAGTAGATTTGACTGGATTATAGCTATGGCATCCGAAAAATCAAAGATATTCAAAATCAGTTGCCTGGTTCCCACCAGTTAGTCCAATAATTCTTCATTCTGCGCTGCACTCAATTTTCCATTGATTGTCCCTATGAACGTTTGCACATCTCTAAATGTAGAAACATCTAGTATAGACATCATAGGTGCATTTAATGCCTTAGCAACTCGATCAGGAATGATCTTTGTAGCTATCTCTTGCCCTTGGTGTTGCATCACTAATATGGTTGCCTCCTCAACATTCTCCAAGCAGATTGAAAAGGAAGCGGCATTCCTAAAGATTTTTGGGAATAGATGATGCTAAGAGAAAGAAACCATCACCTCTTGGGCACTTGGATTGGACCTTGTAGGTAATTGCATTCATTGGACAAACAACATTGATCCACCTCCCTCCATTTGGTTGATTGTATGAGCCTTTTTTCTAAGGTGACTCATGGTCAGCCTATACACAGATGGGTCTCCACCACTAGTTCCTACCTACTACTCCTACTATTACAAGAGTTTCTCATGGATTTTTCACATGCACTCAACCACAGTGTAGGCCTCTAGTGTTTACTCATTAGTAGGTGATGGAGGTGGTTGTCACTACTCCTCTTTTGTGGTCATGGAAGGTGTCTAATCCTTCATCATCTTGGCCCACAAAGTATTAGGAGCATCCTTGAGTGTATCATTTATGTAGTAGACTATCCTTGTCCTTTTGCATAATTTTTTAATCCAGCATGGAAAGGGAAAGGTTTTTCTTCCATGTTCATTCTCCTTGAAGTGCTTCTTTATCTCTAAATTAATTAGCTGTGGAAGGTTTGCTAGAAATTTCCCACTTAGAGCAGCACATGCTCAAGTGGATAAGGCTATTACCTTACTGGGCCTTACCATTGGATTAAGGTGGTAGGACACTATCTTAAAATAGACTTGCTTTACCAGTGTCAGTGTGCCAAACTCCTTGCGGTCAACCCCATAACATTGTTGAGTCCACTCCTTCTTTACTCCATGATCATCTTGTATGGATAGCTCTACCAACTATGTTCCTACATCAAGAAACCCAAGGACCTGTGTAATGGCTTCTACTGAGTAAGACACTTGGATATTCTTGATTCTCATAGCGGCTCCTACTCTCCTATTGTTCCAAAAGAGATATGTTTCTTCCATGTACAACTTCCCACTGGAAGTGATGATTGGCCATATGGGAGAGGCTTATAGTTGAGCTATGACATCTTCTAGAGATTGTTCAAGGAATGGCCCAAAGTTTAACTTTTGGAGAACTGAGTGTTGAACCTCACGGTTCTCAATTATGTCGAGGCAAGCCTATGTGAGTGTGACTTCCAATCTAGGTACAAGGCTTGGCACTTCATTGTGTTGTGAGTGTTCAAATGTAGCTTCTTCTTCAGGAGTCTATCGGACAAATTCCACCTTGGCCTCATCTCTGAGAGGTCCCATTGCATGGGTTTCCTCAACCTATTCTTGGCCATGTTCTTGGTGGCCTCTTCGTCCTCTGGGTTGTTTCTCCCATGGTTGCAATGGTCCTTCCTCTCACAGTCTCTTCAATCTCAGTGCCATCTGTAACCACACATCACAATGGATTAGCAAATATTATGTAACTCAAAATGACTAGAATATCTTGTCTCATAGGGAGGTTACACTTGGCTAAGGTGTGATTATGGCTGGATGGATTAAGTAGTTAATTATTAATTTAATTTTTTTACCAAAGTTGTTGGAAGGGTTAAATTCTTAAAAATTAATGATTTAATAGTAGTTCATATCATAACCCTTTGGGGGAGCTAGAAAAACTTTCAAAAAATTATCATTAAAACCTTGAGGTTTGCCACCCTCACAACTAAGAGCTTACCTCTAGTAACTATAGGATCAAAGAATGGGGTGATTCAGGTAAATGATGCAAGAGCTATAGGCTCGAGAAGGTTTTTGGGCTTTAAAAATTACAAAAACTCATTGGGCATTATGGACAAAATGTGAAAAATTCAAAGTGTTTGGCGGTATTTATACTATTTTTGCATTGTGTCGACAATGCCTAGTTGATGCGGTCAGCTATGTTGACGAGGCCTCATCGACATAGGTGTTGACCACTGTTGACAAAGTCAAAACTTGAAAATTACAAAGAGGTTGTGAACAAAATTAGGTCAAATGGAAGCCCAAATAGCCACGAACATGATGAAAATGTGAGAAGAGGATGTTGAAGTCCCAAAAATTGAGAAAATTAAGAAAAATGGAGAAAGAGGGTGGAGAATGAAAGTGCAAGGAGCACAAAGTGGTTTGCACAAAGGAATATGCAAAAGATGGGATTGTAACAATGTCTAAAGTAAGGAACTTAAGTAATGAAACCAAGAGATATGCAAGTGGGTCCTCCCCATGGTAGGCTCATGCCCTTTTTACCCTTGGATAACCTCAACTAAGGGGTTCATGGGCCCCATAGTCGATTAATGGTTATGAAAAGTTAAGAACCAACCCAAAGAATATATCCAAGAATTCCAACACATCAAACTAAGAGATTGAGCATAACATAGAACCTAACATTGAGGTGAGTTAGGGTAGCATAGATAGATGACAGAGGAGGTGAAATAGAATTCCAAATTAAGGTCATAAGAAGTCACTTGTGAAGTTTGTGTTTAAAATGATCTAAGAAGATCCATCCTTAGTCCAAACCAAAACCAACCTCTTTCAGTGACTTCACATCACTACTCCCAAGGCCAATCCACTAATGCACTAATGGTGGTGTAAAAGGTAAAGTTTATTGACAAGACAACATAGACCTAAAGGCACCTCCACTAATGCATCTCAATCCCATATCAAGGATGTGATGAATTCTAATAGCATATTTAAAAAGAACATGAAAATGTAACAACTATGGTAAAGTAACCTAGTATTCATTGGAATCCAAAAATTACAAAAATAATCAAAACCACACCTTCTAGGGCTTTCTAGAATGACCAAAATTTGAAAACATCAACTAATCATCTATTTGAAATTTATGATTAATTATAACATCTTTTATTTCTAATTTTATCAGGTAGACCTCTCTTAATAATCTTTTTATGAGTAGGCATACCATTTATGAGTAAACTATGTAGTTGAGGTAGGTAGATCATTCAGTAGTACAATAGATGAGACTAGTATTGGATGTGCATTGGTTATGTTTCTCCACCATCCACAATTTGGATTTGAATGTATGTGTTGTGTATTGGTTGCTAACTCTTTGTGTTTTTTGAAGCCATTATGGGTTTGTCTCACAATGACTTGTTAGTTAGTTTTGGTAAAGCTAGCATGGAGAGAGAGATTATTTAGTTTTAAATGAACCATGAGGTGTCACTACATCCTTTGCTATTTGCACCAATGAAGTCCATGCTATATTGACCTTTAAATAATGCAGTATGTAGGGGAAGAGAGTATAGGACTATGGGCTTCTCACACAAGTTGGATGAGAGAAATCAAGGTGATGTTGTTTGTTGATCTTAGTACTAGTGATAAGAAACTATAAATAAGTCCATCTAGCACATTTTTAGTTTTGGCTTTGGAATTTGCTATAATCTTATTATGCATAACATGTACTCATTCCAACATTAACATATTGAAAGTTAGAGTGGTTGCAAGCATTCATAGTTTGGAATTTGCATGTTGGTCGTATTTGATTTATATTTAGTTATGAAATATTATTTATAGATATTTTGATTATGATTTAATGTTTGTGTGTTTTGGCTATTTTGGATGGTAACATTTTGGATGTAGTAACCCTGATGCATGAATGTCTAGCTACTTGATGCTTGGTTCCAAAACCCTTAAGGGAGTACTTGTAGTTTATTTTCTCTACTCAACATGTGGATTGACTTTTCCTTGTATTCTTTCCTTTAGTTGATATAAATGTTTGTGATGATGAGATAGATGAAGAAACTAATTCTTAGATTAGAATTTTATATTTTGTATTTGTTGAGTTGGTAATTCGATGTATTTTCTAAGCTATAATGTTTAGTTGGTATTTTATACTGTATAATGTTTTTTGGTTCGTAGCATTATGTAAACTTTATATATTAGCTTCTTTTGTGGTGTAGGCCTATGTTGGTGCATTTTGACCATTTAATGGAGCAATGATTTGTTAAGAAGAAATACTACAGGCAAATGAGCATATTCTTTCTTAACACAACAATCTATCCTGCACATTGTTTAGGATGAATTAAGAAATGTTTCCTCCTAGCTTGTATACATGGGATTGATTTCCTAGAGCATGTGAGCTTTGGTACTTAAATAACACGAAGATTGTCTTTCTTGATGGCAAATTGAAGACATGTTTAGCTCTTGTTGTGGGATTTCTGTCTGAATCATTCAATGATACCCCATGTGATGCACTATGGAAGAATTGTCAGGAACCCACATTCATTAAAGCTTTATGTATCACAACCATGCAAGTTTTAGAGAATAAAGCTTTTGGCCATATTCTAAATTTATGGTACGCCAAGCAGAAGAAGAAAATGTATTTGCAGGCACATGACGTTATATTAGAGAGGGCTAGTGAGAAATATATGCATAACATAATCACCTTAATCTCTCAATTTCAGAGGTTATCGTAAACTGCAGTCTTGAGCAGGTGCAGCGTTTCAAGTAAGAAGGATGATGGTTTTGCAGGTTTTAAAGAGGTTAGTTGAAGTTGGGCAGTTGTAGTGATTCCACTCATTAGTGTTAGTTGTGTTATCTGTAAGCTGCACTGCGGCATCATCTTCAAGAAGCTAACAGCCTCGTAATTTTATAGGTTTTATTTACAAATTAACCTGTATAACACGGTTTGAAAGACCGGCTATATAACCACCAAGACTCACATCTGTGTCTGCTGTAATTTCTCTATCACAATCTATGGTCACCTCATCCCCTGTCGTCATGCATTTTGTTTGGCATGCACACGCACGCAAACGCGTTGAGTGGAGGAGAGATCTTCAGGCTCTGGAACACTGAACCAGTTGAGGGAAACGCAGCAGGGTGACGCTGCTGAAACAGGGTCGTCTTGGTACTCTGCTACGCGTCGTTCCTGGACGTTTGTTTATAGATGCAAATCCAGATGCAGATGCGGTTTATGCAGGTATTAGCAGAGTTTTTGCTCCGTGATGTGGATAGCAGCAACAAACTGAGGGTTCTTAACTGCATAACGTGCTGGGTATTTAACACTGAACCAACATTCACATGGTTCGGCTCCCCATCGGAAGAAACCTATGCATCAAAAGAATCTGATTCGTGGAATCGAGGATTTGTGATTCTAAACGTGTTGGGTACGTGTGCCTCAAAAAAAAGTGGGGACGGGTTCGTAGCCGGGGACGTGATAGAGAAAATTTAAATATATTAATTTTTTTTAAAAATTAAATCTCATATATCATATAAAAAACGTTGTAGAATATAGAACAAGTACAATATAAATTCAAAATATTGTTAATGCTTAAAAATTGCATAAAAGATTGCAATGAAACATTAAGTATTGAGTCTATGTGTATTATAAAATATTTTAGCATTATCATATATATATATATGATAATGTTACAAAATTATCTCTCTTTAAATCACAAAAGAGTTTCTTGCCAAAGCTTAGAAATTGTCACATTGTTCAAATTCTAATTTTAGCCTATATTTTCTACTTGCTCTACTCTAAAGAGTAAATTTGTAGCTCTACTTTAAAGAGTAAATTTGTAAAACCTGCTTCATTTTGTTCTATGTCATTAATATCATTTGCATGGTAATCATCTTCATCAAGGATTGAATCATCAATATTAAGATTCATTGCTCCAGGAATATTAACTATGTCAGTAGATTAACATCCCAACAAAGAGTAGGTGATTGCGTATATTTTATTTCCTTTTTTTCTTTCAATCTAATCATGCTATGAAGAGATACTAATTTTTCAACTCTTTTTGGAGTTAGACTATTTTTTTTTATCCGATAAATGAAAAAACATGTTGACCAATTTCTTTTAGAAGAAGATGCAACCTACATAAATGATAAAAACAAGAATAAATTTTTGCATTGTTAAAAATTTTATTTTATAAATTATTCAAAACTTCATCAATAAACAAACTCATTTGAAGCTTAAGACCTAATAGCCTATTAATCATGGTGTTTAAAAAATGCATGATATATAAAACATCACTATTTCAAGTTTTCAAATCACATTTCATAAATTAATTAAGAAAATTAATACATATTAATATTTGTTATATGTTTAATAAAAAAATTGATCTGAGAAAGAAACTTCACTGCTAAAGAAATCTAGGAGTATCTCCACCATGCAAACTCTCCATCTAGCTGGATCTTCTTCAGCTATTCCATCCATATCAAGTATAGCATCTTCACATTTAAATGCTTTTGTATGTCTTTAGTAAATTAAAGCCATTCCTTTCTAATTAAGCTAACCTTACAAGGTGAATGTAAGCGTTTAACATATTCTTAAAAACCTGTTCTTACATCAAAATCATCACAAGGCCTTGTTGGATTTTTATTTCTATGTTTTGAAAAATACCACTTAATATTTAATGCATATGCAACCATATGCAATGGGGTATTTGTAACATTTCATCTTTTTAGAATCAATGAAGTAACTGAGCATTATAAAAATCAAAAGAGATATCAATTTCTATAACATATTTTCATAAATTAAATAAACATATTTTCATAAATTAAATAAATTTCTCCTAATGCAGGTGTATCTTTATCAACATAAAGGATGAAATCAACAATAGGTTGTGCCATTAGGAAAAATATTGCTACATTTTCATAGAAAACTAATACCAAGCATATAAGCCAATAAAGTTTATCGGATTTTTACACCAGGAATTCCTTCCCCACCACCATTTTCACAGAGCTCTATTTGCTTCTACGCTGTTAATAATGCTCTTGGCAAGTTCATGACATGCTTTGGACTTATGGGCTCGCTTTATAAAGTTGGGATAGAAGGCAGGAGTTTTCGAATTTGTTGTTGTGGGTTGAGTTCATGCCTCTTGCATTTTGACTGCCGATGTTGACTAGGGCTTCCTAAAAAGATTTGCTAAGGATATGGTGCTGAAATTTTGTTTGAAGTTTGAACAAATGTATGCTTCGACTATTCTGTATGCACTTGCAGAGGGAGAGAGGCCTGAAAGCAATTTTGTAACCAACTGATTCCCTTCCCTCACAGGTTGTGCATTAATGACTGGCTGGAATGACGGCCATAGATTGTGCATTTATGACTGGCCGGAATCAACTGAGACGCAACATGAGATGGCCATGGCCCATGAATAAAAATACGAAACCAATTCACTAAATAAAAATCTTTTCTCTAAAATCATCTGAATAAACTAAAATGAAAAGTAAAGATTAGGTAAATCTAAGCAAAATAGGCAACTTAATTGATACGAAAATCCACTAAAATCCACTACTAAAGATCAGACAGGAACGTGTTCTCACGCAAACTGGAAGAGCAAAACGGAAGGGGAAGAAAAGCGGATTTCGTGCTCACAAATCACGATAGAGATGGAGAGAAATCTTTACAGCAATGAGGGAAAGAAGCAGAAAATAACAAGTGAGCTCCAAGAGCGAACATTCAGCCGAAAAATTGTACACTAAGAGTACAAAGGTAAAGCATGTAGTGCTCGCATTTAAAAAACGGAAGAAATATCATCCAAATTTTTTAAGAACAAAAACTAGAATTAAGGATCCAAGAGAACCGCTTGCAATGCGTGCTTACGCAGGCTCGGCAAGCCCGTCCAGATTCCGCTAGAAGGAAACAGATCGATTTTCTGAAAAATATAGAATGATAAAAAATATAGAAACTGAAAAATATAGAATAATAAAGTATAGAATGATAGATGTGCAGCGCATTCTGTAAAGGTAACAACTCATTCTCTAAGCATCAACAGATAAATCCGATAAGGCAAGTCTCCTACCCAGTCACCCAAATCAAACTGGGCAGACGAGACCCCTGCATCAAAAAAAATGTTCATCGTTTCTTCGTCATTGCCTGCAAATGAAAAACTGAAAATGAAGTTTGTAATAGGAAAGCGCTCGTCCTAACTTTTCCCTGAGAAACAAAGTGTCTGGAGAGTCTGCGGAAGCATCCAAATCCCTATCAATGGCGGAATAGGAGGAGCATCTGTAAATAAAAGGTATTGGANACGAAATAGGAGGAGCGTCTGTAAATAAAAGGTATTGGACGCGGATGCAATTTGCAGGAAACAGGTAAGATTTGACGCGATTTGCAGTAAAAATAGGTAAGATTTTAATCGACAATGAATGTTCTCATTGAGAGTTGAAAAATGGAACGAAAAATTATAATTTACATACCCAATGCGGATTTTACATGCTTCTGTACGCGTGCCCGAATCCACTGCGAATGGTTCGTGAGATTTTCTTGGGAATCGCGAATCTCCGACGCATAGGAAGAAACTCAGCAGCCAACAAAAGAAAGATTGAAGCCCAGATAGTCGCCACCTGCATGAGCGTGCTTCCGCAGGTGCTGCGGATCCTGGATGGCCTCCATGACTGGGTGCTCATAGTAGACATTCTGTGCAGCGGCCATGGGATCCTGGATGGCCTCCATGACTGGGTGCTCATAGTAGACATATTCTGTGCAGCGGCCATGGGACTGGTGGAGCACCTGGGGATTCCCTCATACTTGTTCTTCACGTCGCTAGTGGTAGCAGCCGTAATTCGCCAAGTCAGTTCATGGCAATGCATGTGTTGTTATTGCAGGAGCGTGAACAGGTGCAGAGCTCCTGTCTGAATCAGCTGCCGGTGCCGTTGATGACGGCCACCTCACGAATGAGGAAAGTAAAAACACACATAAGCAGTCTTGGTGGTTGAATTAAGATTTGCTATAGAAAAGTTCATGTTGGAAGCCTCAAAAGTAATTTAATAGTGTCTTACCAAAATTTCCTATTTTGAGCATAGAAGATTTAGGAGAATCTTTGGTATTTTGATGGGATTGAAATAGCTTAATTTTTAAAGTTTATTGCCTTAGTATTTCAATTAAGAAATTATCAAATTTTTGAAAGCTCTGTTGAATGCAGTCTTTGACAACTATTAGCTAGCCAAAATAGAGACTCGTACTTTGTCATTTACGCAATGATTTTTGGTAGTATAATAAAATTGTTTTTATGAAATTGCTTGTTGAGCTTAGAAAGTTTGGACAATTCATAGTTATTGAATTAAAAATAGCTTTATTGTGAAGTGTTTACTTGTATTAATTTTTCTTACTTAAATATTTAATAAGGTTTCACAGAAATCTATCTTTTTTTCTTTTCTCTTTCTAAGTCCATTGAATCTTACTCTATTTCTAATTTTCTTGTAGAACATTCTCTCTAGGGGAAATTAGGAGTAGATTAACGAAATTATGCTCAAATGTTTTCATAAAATTTTATTTGTTATAAGTAGGTATTATAAGAACCATATAGATTAAGTGATTGAACAAAATAGGAATCTCCAACAACTCAGTGTTTGACAAAGTTAGCTAAATCTCTTTTATGATAGTCGACTATAGTTTTATACACAACCCAACCATTTCAACATTCATACAGCAAACACATACTCACATAATTACTATGTCTATTTAGAGGTATCTGGGCTTTGGTGTTGCCAAAGACCAACAAGCATCTAAACCTTGTTTGAAGAACACCTTCAATCCTATGACTTCCCAAGGTCATGAGATCATGAAGTCATCCCACGTTGCCAGTCTGGTCCCAAATGGTTGCCAATAATTTTTTTGGCACTAGAACGAAGACATGAACATAGCTACCTAAGCTCATTACATTTGAAGAGATTGATAGTCCTAACACATCAACAATTCTTTTTGGTGCTAGGAGGGCTTGAAGGAAAAAGGTTCTTGAGTTTGGAATAAGTAGTGGAGTAAAAACTATAAGGATAAGAAGATCATCCTTTTAGTCTGGTTTATTAGTCTATAAGAGAAGATCAAAGACGTATAAGAGTTCAATGATCAAAAGGAATTCTAGTAAGATGGAAAATCCTTGACAAAGAGTTACACCATTAGGATTTCAAAACTACAACTATATTTCTAAGGTAGTTTACAAATATTTTCTTGAGCCTTTATTCCTAGAAAAGCTTACTTAGCTAAAAAATACATTTACATATTTCAGTTAGCTTTAGCTCATGCAAATGTTCAACATTAAGATCAAGCTTGTAGGTTGTTTGTAGCAAATTTAAAAGATATGGCTCAAATTTGGTATTCAAACTTGCCAAGAAACAGTATCACAAGTTGGGATGACATGAAAAGTCTTTTCTTGGCCCAATTGGACAATCAATTAGATCAACAACAATTATACTATGGGTTAGTACAAGCTAAGCAGGGAGCTAAAAAGTCAAATAGAGATTTCAATATTAAGTTTCAACAAATTTGTGAACTTTTTCAAAGACAATATAAACCATTAGAAGAAGTGCTTAGAGATACTTATCTTAAGACTATTTATGAGTCATGGTCTATCAAGCCCTATTATCGGAGCCCTGATACAAGACACATGGTCTATCAGGCCTAGTTATTGAAGCCTAGTTATCGGGGCTGCAATATCGCATATGTGATATCGTAGTTCTAGTGTGAGCTTATAAATAAAAGGTTGCACACTTGGTTTTGGAGATTACTTCTTAGTTCCTTACCCAAACTCTTGCAGTTTTTCGTTCTTAGAGTTAAAATTATTTCCCAGTGTATGCCTGCAGTGTGGTGATTGTAATTGTAAGACATCATTTATTCGAGTGTGATGTACTTGGACACACACATGACCGACAATAAAGATCGAGATTACTTCATCATTGCAGCATTCACTTAATTTAATCATTTAATTAATTGTTATTTACTACTTTCCTAGTTAACATCTTCTTACCCTTAACTCATGTTAAAATGCTGAATGAGTACAACTTGATTACGAGCATTTAAGTGTGACTACTTGGTAACCCAGTAGCGTACCTAGGATTTGCGCTTGGTAATCCCAATGGTAGTCCTACATGAAGTCCAAGATGTGTACGGATAATCAAGGAATAGATGCTTATTGCACTTAGGCTGGCTAGATTCCTTCTCATCCTTTCCCTCTTAGTTTAGTTAATATTATTTTCCCATTACCTTCAGGAGTAGCATTAGGTTAGAAACACATCATATACCTCACCTTGGACTAAACCATACGTGATAAACCAATACTAGTCCAAGTGGGAAGAAAATGAACTACGACCTAAGGCTAACTGTCTAGATACCACAACTAGCCTGTCTGTGAAGTTTGACTGGATCGTGCGTGTATCGCTCGTATTCGTATGGTTGAGTGTAGGGGTACCTCGCCACTCATCATTGGTGCCATTGTTAGGGATGGTGCTAGTTATCTAGATTAGTTATATCATACAAGGTCTTTGTATAGGAATTAACGATATATCTTTTAACAAGAAATAATTACAAAAAGTCACATACAAATTCACACACAGTTTCACAATCCTGCCTCTCCTACAAGACTATGATAATGCCACATCTAGTGAGGCAATTCATTAGAGAATAAACGCATTATTTGACAATGAAGGTTGGAGTACGCAATCCAAAATGGGGGTTTCTTATAAACATAAACGAAGGCAACATTGTCCCAACACAAGAAAACATAACTTACCGAATGACGATGAACCCCTATTGGCCACTACAAGCCTAACACAAATACAAGAGGATGTTCGAATCTCCCATAGGCATCGTAAAGAATGCTGTTTACCCAGGCTTGATTTAAACAACTTCCCTAATTTCTCAAGAGGCTATGACTTAGACTTGCATCAACATTTACAAGCCTTCCACGATGCTTGCACATGGAACAACATTGATAACGGTTGGCAAATACTCAAGCTCTTCCCTATGACACTTGTTGGTCAAGGAAAAGTATGGTATAGATCGTTAAAACCAAATTCAATACAACGTTGGTCAACAATGGTAGAAGTCTTTAATGAAAGATATCAAACCTACGCAAGAGTGTCGACCCTAAGGAAACAAATCCAAGAGTGGAAACAAGCACAACATGAACCCTTGGACATGGCCTTAGAAAGATATTATGCACTGTTAAACAACTGTCCAGGCCATGGGTTCTCCGAGGAAAGGCTAATGTATCATGTCATTGATGGGCTTCATGATGAAACAAGAAAGACCCTAGGGATGTATGCCCAAGGTCAACTATACGAACTACAAATCCATCAAGTCCAAGAGCTTATTAAGCGGGTAGCAAAAAAGAAAGGAGAAATGGCTAGATGGGAGAGTGTTGAAAAACATCAACGGGACCAAAATTTCAACTTAACAAAGGTTCATGATCATAAAAAGGAGAAATCGACTTATCACAAGGAGAGAGAACCATCTTTGCTAGTACAACAATCGTTAGAGGAAGTTAAGGAAAAGATCAATAAGATGTTGGAATGGACGTATAAAAAGTGTGCAAAAGTTATTGATATTATTGGAGATAGAGTTTTGACAACCCGAGAAGTAGGACAAAATATCATTAGAAATTCAGAAAGAAGGAATGAAGAAAATAAGAACTCAACTGCCAATCATATGTATGAATGCAACATATTCCTATACGATCACCTCAAGGGCCAATGCCCAATCTTGTTACATTTATATGAGCATTAGGGAAGCACATTACATCTAGAGTTCGTACAGAGATACTGTGTTCGATCATAGTGGCAACAATCCTAGTCGTTGGGGAATCCGCCCCTAAACTGGAGATCCCTTTCATATTATCCAAACCCAAATGCTTATCTAGTTCAACATCCTGTTTCCCCAATTGGGCCAACATACCCTATCTCACCACATTACCATTCTCCACAATACTATCAATCCATGTCCTCAACACCACCACCACCTTGTGCATCTTGCACTTCTCCCAATTTTCAACATTCTCATGCTTTCCCTCCTTCTACATCGCCACCAACTGTTCCTAAGGTATTTGCAACATAGCAACAACCCACGAATGCTACTTGTGCTACTATTTCGAGCAGTGGTGATAGACCTCAGCAATATCGAAGACATTCCTTCTTTAGAAATGACCCTAGGAAGGGATAACATAATTCCAAGGCTACTGCATCCTCCAACTTAGCACAAGTCCAACACTGTGGTTCACCCTTATCTTCAAACCTAACGCCTCATGGTACTTGATCAAGGCCACCAACTAACACTCCAACAACCATATGACCCAATGAACACAGTCATGGAAGGCAACATCCCGATCCTTGCATATCATCTAACAGTCCTAAATATCATAGTGGGTCAACTCATTATTCGAGATATACATTGCATAAATTACCCCACTATGCTTACTATAATCAGGTGTGTGAACCCCGATGGC